>JAOXYA010105519.1:0-10763 GCA_028565675.1 Sorex palustris | reverse complement strand
TCATGTCGACCAAGACCATCCATGGTAACTCACAGTTCCAGAAGGCCGAATCTAAACATTGGACATGGGAGTCTCCCGGTGTATGGTTCCACAATGAAGTTGACCACATCATATTCAATCCACGATTTTGTCTGACTGATGTTGCTGTTGTCCCAAAATTCCAAATGGATCGGACCACCATTTTCTTCTTGCAAAATTCTACTTCACAGAGAGGGAAGAAAGGGCTGCAAAGTTTAAGAAGAGAATTCCCAGAACAACCACCAACTGGGAGCTCTTTGTCAGTATTGCTGGGACATGGAAAGATGCCATAGTTGACAACATAATATCAAATATCTAGTAATAAACATAATATGGAAAGTTAACACCACTGAATCCATATTAAAATTGGGCTGAAGAGATAATACTGTGATAAGGCACCGGCCTTACACATGGCTATGCCAGGTTCGATCCCATGCACTTCATATGGATCTATGAGCCCACCAGGATTTATCCCGAAGCACGGAAACAGGGGTGCACCCTGAGCTCCTCCAATTGTGCCCCAAATAAAAAACAAATAAAAAGAGAAATGGATAAATCCACCACCACATTTTTTAAAGGTCACTTTAAATGGAATCTAATCCATCACCTGAAACAAATCACCAATATTTCAAGAAACTGGAAAGACAGTATAGTGGGTAGGCCTCTTGTCTTGCACATGAGCTCCCTGCCTTCAATCTCCAGCATCACATAAGGTCCCCCAAGCCTTGCCAAGAGTCAACCTTGAGCTCAGAGTCAAGAGTAAGCCCTGAGGAGAAAGTAGATAAAGGACCAAACATGATAACCTCTCAGTATCTGTATTGGAAACCATAATGCCCAAAAGTAGAGACAGAAATTGTCTGTAATGGAAGCAGAGAGAGGGTGGGAAAGGGGGGTGGGTATACTGGGTATATTGTTGGTGGGGAATGGGCACTAGTGGACGGATGGGTGTTTGATCATTGTATGAATGTAACTTAAACATGAAAGCTTGTAACTGTATCTCATGGTGATTCAATAAAATTTTAAAAAAAGAGTAATCCCTGAGCACTTCCAGGGGTGACCCAAAGCCCCTTTTCCCCCACCCCAAGCCTTCCTACCCAAAGAGAACAAAAAAAAATAGAGAAAAGCCAACAAGAGTGAAACTAGCTTGTTTGAAGGAGTTACCAAAAGATTTTTTATCTGCTCTCTTTCTGACCACTCAACTGGACCGTTTTTCCTTGTGTCTCCTAATTGTTTCATGGCCTCATCTCCCACTGGCACAACTTTCTTTTTCTGTCTATAAAAAACCACACAACTTGGATTCATCTTGAGACATGTTTTAATTTCTGCTTAAATTTGCCCAATGGAATGGAGCGATAATACAGGTCACTGCCTGGGCTGGTCCCTATGTTCAGAGCCACGAGTAATCCTTGAGCACCATTGAGTGGGCTCAAAGAATTTTTTAAATAATAATAATTAACCAGATCCAAGTGCACAGAATTTTAGTTTCCTGATATTCCCAAACAAATTCATTTCGTTTTGTTTACTACTGCTGTTTTCTTACTGATGGTTAACAACAGGAATAGGTCTAATTTTAGAATTTATTAATCTTGCTAACAATTATGTAAGAAAGATACTGGGATAAAGAAAATTTTATACAAAAACTTTTAACTTTTGGTAGTATATAAGATATATAATGATATAATCTATAATAGAAGAAATAAGAAACTGTAATAAAGGATCTGTTATTAAACTATAAATACAAACCTTTGAAAGTCAATAATAAAAGAGATTAAATTTTCTAGACAGAAAGTATTTGGGGATTAAGATTTGAAGAACTATGAATTTAACGTATCAAAAGCTGACTAATGGAATTAGGAGAATCTTTTTATTCTAGAATACTATGATTGATAGAATTTATAAACAATTTACCACCCTAATAAAGCTAAGTTGACCAGATTTATTAATCACAAATCACTGCATTTGGTTAAGAAATAACTCTAATGAAAATACTGGTCCTAGGGTTAGTTCCTGCCAAAAAACTGTTGAGGGAGAATGGCTTTTTTCTCCTGTGAAAAACAGTTCCTCCCTGTCAGTTATATAATATTCATTATATAGAAAGGTGTTATATGATGCTTATGAATGCACATGCTTATTTTAAAATAAAAATATTTTAAAAGTAATGGGTTTCCCACTATGGAATAAATTGGCTCACTCACGATTCAACAAAAACAGACATGATTATCTTTTTTGAGAATCCCCTAACCACCTTGTCTTAGCATGCATAATACTGATCTGAATATAAAAACAATAAATAGGTTATTTTCTACTATATTGCAGTGCATAATAGTCACATTCTGGGTTGTTTTATTTTGTTTTGTTTTAATTAATATCAGTACTGGATTTTTTAAAAGCTGCACATAATGCTCCCATCTATTTTTTTTGCAAATAAATACCATAAAATCAATGATCATTATGTACTCAAATACAGTTCTCAACTTAAAACAATATAGACATAAACATGTTCTTAATATGAATCAGCACTACAACAGAACCAAGAGATATGACAGTAGGACTACGTCTTTTGTTTCAGAGAACTATGTTGAAATACACCATGTCTGTTCTTCCTAATCCAGTAAGATGAGCCTTGGAAAAATGTAATGGTGATTGTTCAATCATGAGCTGTGCACAAATTTGACCAGAGATTGTCAATTTACAAGTAACATAACTAAGCATATAGTGATATTAGACTGTTTTTAAAAAGAAACAAAAAAATGAACAGTGTATTTGTGTGGTACCCAGCCTGACAATCATTGCTGAAACTTGCATGATATTCCTAGAGATCCAAATCAATGGTTTTAGGGACACCAAAATTGGCATTTTATTATAATTTTATGTAATGGAACAAATACCAACAAAAGATAGAGGATTTACAATAATATTCTGTAAATACTAATAATATTCTGTAAATTTTAATACACATATTATCATAAAAACTCAGAAAAGTGATTAAACTTAAGGTTACCTTGAAAAAAATATCACAACTTACTGTGTAATATAATTCACATTGCAATGTGTTCCATACCATAAAACCACATTGAAAGAGCCATAGAGATAGTACAGTGGGTAAGGGTGGCTGCCTTCCACATGATCAACTCAGGTTCAATCCTCGGCACCCCATCTGGTACCCTAAGCCCTGTCAGTAATAATTCCTGAGCACAGAGCTAGGAGTAACCCCTGACCATCACCAAGTATGGCTTCCCACCCTGCCAAAAAATAAAACATATTGAAACGTTTATCAGAGAAACCAACTCTTTCAAGGAAAGAAAAGGGATGTTGCTCCTACATTATAACCACTGTTGAATATAAAGAATAGTTAAGATCACATTCACAGTAGAAATTAAGTAAATGTTCAGATCATAATGCACTTATGCTGAAACACTAGCATATCCAAAGCACTTTAAGTTCATTAATCCAGAGGTTATTTCGGTTCCTCTTGAACAGAGGGATATTAATATTACATTTCAAAGGGAAAGGAAAAATCTAAAAATGAGACCCTACCACCTGTCAGACCAATCACATGTCTCCATTATTGCAAACTTTCCCTACAATTACACTGTCCTTATTCTTGAGATGAAGTTTAGATCCAGCTGGAGAGGTCAAATAATTCTTCAACTATCAACTAACAAATGACCAAATCAAAAGTTGAACTGAACTTTTAAAATGAAGGATTTCCACCCCATTCTCTGGGCTTGCCCATGTCCTGTTCAGTGCTAACCCCCATCTGCTCAAAAGAAACATAGACATTCTCCCAAAATGGAGAGAACTGTGGTTTTGCATTGAAAGACTGGCAAAGCTGTCTTAATTTTTTCTTTGAATTCAATCCTGTTGAGACCTAGCCACAAAGAGAGCAGAACTTATGGCAGGTGTTAATTTTCTGAAGTCCGTGCTCAGAGAATACAATCAAGATCATCCTGTTGTTTGTCGATTGCCTCGAGCAGGCACGAGTAACGTCTCCTTCATCCTAGCCCTGAGATTTTAAAAAGTGCCATATTCAAGGCTCTTTCAGGGTTAAGAGAATGAGACCCATCATTGTTACTGGTATTTGGCATATAGGGTACACCAATACTGCCAATACGTCAATACTCCAAGGGAGTTTGCCAGACTCTGCCGTGTGGGCAGGTTACATTCGGTAGCCTGCCAGGTTGTCCAAATACTCTGTGCTGTTCTCTTCCAGGAGCTGGGTTTCATAGTCTTTGGGTCTTGGCCATTGATGGGATTACCTGGCGCCAGGGCAGTTGGGGGTGTGATCCCTGCCTACTAGAAAATGGAGGATCTGGGTGGAGGATGCTCAGCCTCGATCTGAGCAGGCTTGGAGATCTCAGCCCAGGAACCCGCATGCCGGTGTTCCTCTGCCAGTTCCTTCATGCGTGTGGAGAGTGTGCTTATATAATGTGTGCTTATATAATTAATAATATATGCATTTTATTACAATTCAAACCCAAATTTTAAATTAATATAATTGTTATCTTTATTTGGAAACTTGGTGACCTTGGAAGCATGTATAGGATTACTATAAGAGAAACCCAAGTCTTAGATTATTTACTTTGTCACTGTTCTCAAAGTGCTTTTGAGACATACTGTAACCCTCCAGCAAACTTCCGCTATAGTGAGCTTATCTGCAAATAGAGGTGGAATGAAATATAGCACATGAGATGTTCTCTGCCTGAGGCTTGCACTCTGAGAATCCCATAATTTGGAATCTTTCTGAATGGAGAATGCCAACTGTTTTTGATCAATTCTGCCACAATATTAAAGTGCAAACACTCTTCCTATTTCCTCTTGACCCCTTTCATTACATTCTCTTCATAATAGCCAATGATCTTTAAAAATTTATTTTTATTTAGGGCAAAGGGATTGTAAATAATGATTCTTTTACCATATTAGATACAAGAATACTTAAATCATAGATGCATTATTACTTAGTGCAAAGTGACAAAACTAAAATAATGGCAAATACTGCATTACCTCAATTGTATATGATATTTACAAAGGTCAAATTCATAGAAACAAGAGTAAAATAATAATTTGTAAGGGCCTGGAGTTGCATGACACAAAACCTGTTGATAAAAAAATCTAAAAATTTGTCCTTGCAAGCTAAATAAGTTCTGAGGATCAGAACTATAGTTAGCAATAACACTACATAACTGAAAGTTGCTAATAGACATTAAGTGTTTTCACAACTCATATACACAATTTAAATATGTGAGGTGACAGAAGTATTAATTAACCTCAGTTCTGTAATCATTTCACGGTGCATACATGTGTCATGTTGCATATCTTGACAGTATAATTTTACTTTGATCTCCATAAAGCTGAAAATTACATTATAAAGTTAATCCACTGTTTAGTGACTTGTTATTTTATATAGGATAAGATCAGAACATGTTACGATGGTGCCAAGTAAGAAGCTGTATCTTTGGGTACCATGATTTGGTCCCTTTGTACCTACTTATAACAATCATTCTCACAGCACACACTAAACTACTAGATCTTTCCATTTTTTAATATACCAAGCTTCCATCATGAGGTAGTTGTGCATTCTATGTTCATAATTGAAAGCCTCCTCTCTCATCATTTTACAGGAATTAGGATATCAAATATTACATCTTCAAAATAATCTCACCTAAATTCCCTAACATGGGTTTTCCTGTCACATTCGATCTCTTCTATTCCTTGTGATCTAGTGTAATTGCAAATTAAAAAATTTGCAGTTGTGTCATTTATTTGTTAACACATTTCATTTCTTCTATTCCCCTCACTTGAAGCTAATTATTGAAGGACTGCTTTTGTTCACTATAATCTTGAACTAGTAACAAAACACTGGCACACGGCACATGATACATTTAAACATAAAGTTATGTTTAATGACTGAAATAATAAAAGGAAATACCTAAGGGTCTACCAATAGAGGTACTGATTTTTCTGTAATGTTCCAGTTAATTGTTTAAAATAATGAAATCTAGGAATTTCTATGTACACTTATTAAATAAAAAGCTGGTCACATACAGGGTATTAGCTATATAATTTTTCAGTATGTAGATTTATGTGTGAGTACATAGACATACAAATACATGTGTCTGTATGTAGATAGTATTAAATGCCTACAAAGGAAATATTAACAACTGTTACTGTTAAAGTATTATGGAACTAGAAACTGAATATAGTCTTGGTTTTTCATTTTATTTACTTTTATTAAAGCTCAATTTTTACTTCTGTAAGAACATTCCATTTTATATAATTTTGAAAAAAATGTTTTTGTAGATATGCTTTGTTTCTAGATTTAGAAATTAATTTGAGAAAGTGAATGATCAAGTGTGAGAGGTTACTAGAAGCAATATATGCTGCAAAAAAAAGCAATGCTGTGTTCAGAGACTATGTAATTTTCTATCCTTAAGATGAAAATGTTAGAAAAGAGCAAATTTCTGGTACTGGAAATTCTGAAGGGAAAATAGCACACATATTTACTTTTCCAAGAGAATAAATTGCTACTTATTGTCATGAGTTTTTTGGCCTGAAATATTGATTTTATAAGAATCAAGAATAAATCTTTCTGAGAATTTTAAAACTTATTTAGCATTTTGTACTTAATCATAACCACAGAGACATCAGAAGATTTGACAAACAAGCACAGTTACACGCATATTACATTTATACATTTATACATCATATTTTCTTAACTTCCCAAAACCAAATAAACAATGCTGCATTGTATTGATGTGGCAAGAATTCATATGCTCTTTATATAACCGTAACTCCAAATAAAGGGCAGAAGTACAATTCATGGCTTCTTGATTTATCACAAAAGACTAAACCAGCATGAACCATAAGAAACCCAGCCTAATCATAGTATTTCAAAGCATGTACTTTCAGGGAAGGAAATATGGCACAGAAGTTCAGACGAAGTGGCAGCACAGAGAGTAAGGTACTTGCCTTGCATGCAGCTTACCAGGGTTTGAACCCTGGAATCCCATATGGTCCCTTGAGAACCGCCAGGAGGTGATTCCTGAGTACAGAGAAAGGAGTAAGCTCTGGCACAGTTGAGTTTGCCTCAAAACACAAAAACAAACCAAACAAACAAAAATCCCAAGAATGTAAGGCACTTGTTTTGCATGTTGCTAACCCTGGCTCAATTCCTGGCACCGCATATAGTCACCTGAGCACTACCCAAAGCAATACCTGAGCACAGAACCAAGAGTAGGCCCTGAGCACCCACTCACCCCAAATAAAGTATGCTTTCTCACCTAGAGTAAACAATTCAGGCTCTCAAGGAGAGTCATCAGACAGCCTGGTGAACTTGACAGTGTCGAGCTTGAAGTCACTTAACTTTCTTCATCCTATCTTTATCTTTGTCTCAGATGTTAGCATCTCTCAGCATCACTGTTTTCTTCAGTATTATTGTCATCAATACCATGCTTCTTCTCCCAGCCTTGCTGCAGAGTGAACCACTGTTATTACTGTATCACTGTCATCCTGTTGTTCATTGATCGCCTCGAGCAGGCCCCAGTAACGTCTCCTTCGTCCTAGCTCTGAGATTTTAAAAAGCGCCACATTCAAGGCTCTTTCGGGGTCAGGAGAATAAGACCCATCATTGTTACAGGTTTTTGTCATATTGAATACGCCACTGGGAGTTTGCCAAACTCTGCCGTGTGGGCAGGATACTTTTGGCAGCCTGCCAGGTTCTCCAGAGTAAGAACTAGATAGTAATATTTCAAACAGCTGCGAATGACCGCCCCGGGGGCAGTTGGTGGGTGTAATGCCTACATACTGAAAGATGGGGGATCTGGGTGGAGAAGGCCCTGTTCGGATCCAAGCAGACTTGGAGATCTAAGCCCTGGGTCCTGCACACCTGGGTTCCTCTGCCTGTTCCTTCATGCGTGAGTCTTCTGCCTCCGCGCCCGAGCAGAGCCCCGGCAGCTGAAGACCTCCGGTTCCAGCCACAGTCATGCTTAAGACCACTCTCCACATGTTCGGACGAGAGTGAACTACATCCTCCCCAAAGCCTACCTTTCTTGATGTTCTGTATTGTGTGTAGCCTCTGTGCTCTAGAAATAAAAGAGCCCAGCAGTGATCCCTTGGTCACAGGCAGGGAGATGTGGTGGGGAAGAATCTGCTAAAGGTATAAAAGAAAGACAGAGATAGAAAATTATGAGAGCAAATGGTTGCCTTCTCTATTAGTGATAAATGAGCATTTTCAAGTTAGGCCACAAAGAATGAAATAGACACAATGGCTTGTCTTGACAGCCCCAAACACGGGAATAGGCTGGTCATTTATTGACCCCAATTTCTGTTCCCTGGCTTCAGACACATGAGCCATTGTTTCCATTAACAGATACATTAAGAACAGTTATCCAGCACATTCGGTGTAAAGGCTAGAATATTTACATAGCCATGGGCATAAGGTGATAAACAATCAGCAAGCACCTTTAAAGTAAAGCACTGAAGTCGTAGTAATCTATTCTATTTCTGCCTGAGCACACTTTTGCTGCCTTCATTGTCTAAACTAAACTTAAATTGTTTTCCCTGAGGATTGTCCAGACCTTGGGGATGATTTCCCACATAACAGAGAGAAAATAAACTAAAAACAAAGGGGGAAAAAACCCTCAAGAGACTTGTAGAGTGAATGCAGACTATTAATAAGATTTAGTATTTGTTCTATGGGTTGGAGAGATGGTACAGAGGGTGAGGTGTCTGGTTTGCACCTGGTCAATCTCAGTTTGAATGCTGAAACCATATATGGACTCCAGGAGTGATCCCTGAGTCAGAGGCAGGAGTAAGCCCTGAGCACTGCTGAGTGTGACCCCAAAACAAAAAATTAAAAAAAAAGGTTGATTCAATAGAGCTCTAGTAATAGAGTGAAAATAAAGTATTTAAATATTAAAAATATACAAAAAACAGCTCTTAAGAGAACTAAGAAAATTGTACTTTTTCTATAGTGGATAAACAGTTTAGTGAAAGTACATCAGCTGATATCTCAGCAAAAATCAGGAGCCGGAAGGAAGGAGCAGAATACTTTTCCAATGATGAAAGAACAAAACTGTTCACACAGGAATTCTAAGTCTGGAAAAATTATCCTGAAAGAATGACTGAGAAATAAAGACATTAACAGATCAGAGAAATTAGATCGTACTGCTCATAGACCTACCTGCCTTTAAAGATGCTCAAGGAAATGTCTAAACCTTTAGAAATAAAAATATAGCAATTTTGAAGCATCAGAAAGAAATAACAATGGAAAGAGAAAAAACTGAAGTAAATACTATAGACTTTCCTTCTCTTTAGTTTTCTATATTATTTTTGACAGGTAAGTCAAAACATGTAACATTTTAAAAGAAGTACTACATCTTCCATTTTGTTTGCTGTAATACTCTCTCTCCTGAAGCCTCAGCAACAATAATGTAGCCTAACTGCTGTGAGGCACCATGCTGTGTTATGAAGAACGCATGCAGAGAGAGACCTTGGGCTATGTGGGGAGAAAGAGATGCCTGGACACCCTCCATTACCAGGCTAGCATATGATTACAATGATATCAGACACTCCAAGACAGTACTGCTCAACTGAGCTGTTCCTGAAATACTGAAATTTCCAGAAACTGAGAGAGAGTAAAACTATTAGTGCTTTGTCTTCTGAATTTTGAGACGGTTTGTTGAATAAATAACTGAAACAATGAAAAGTATAACTGTATGGGTTATCAGTGAGAAGCAAATTAAAACTACCATGAGATACCAATGTATATCCAAAAAGATTAAGAATGGGAAAGAGTGGCATTATCACAAGCTAGGGAGGTTGGGCAACAATTGGACATTCATGCATTGATAAGACCGTTTTTCAGCAGAATCTACGTTTTCTCTGTAAACCCTTTGACCAGCATTCTGTATAAAAATATACGCAGATATATTCAAAAATATTTGTAAAATTAATATAATACCTCAAATGCATATAATTCCAATATCAATAAATAGTAGACATAATAAAATATTTGCTAAAGTAAAACTGATGATTAAAAATATAACTGACTATTCCAAACTCATTTTCTCAATTGGTTCAAAAATGTGAAGCAGAAAGATCTTTCATACAAATGTCCATTGCTTTCTTGTTGAAGTCTCAGATTGATATAAATCTCCAATTCATAAGCCACAAAGTAATATGAACATGGACATTTACAATATAACAATATAACTTATTCTATTTTATTTAATAAATTAAAATTTATTGAACTTAGTACAGAAGACACAAGATAAACTTGAGTAAAAGAATTATGAAGATAAAAATAATTAATATTAGGAAGCATAAAATGTGTGCCAGATTAAAATGCCAAGGCCTCCAAGAACCAAAATTTCAACTCAAAGCTCTGAGTTTAAGGGACTAATTATAGAAAAATGGGCAAAGTTCAAAGAACAGGCAATGATGCCAACATACTCAGGGTAGGTAAAAACTATTAACTAGGACAGTGAGGCCTAAAGGACAATTACAGCATTGCTAGGTCCCATGAGAGCTGACTCCATAGAGGGGTATCCATGGGACAGAAACAGCATTGTATTGCTTGCCGTAATGTACCAGTAGTAAATAGAACCATAAGTGGGAGAAATCAAATAATAAAAAGCAATAATTTTCTTCTCTTTAATCCTTTCTCTTAGAAGGTAAAAGGTAAAGGTAAAGGCCCTCCCGTTGATCATCGATTTGCTCGAGCGGGCCCAGTAACATCTCCATTG
>JAOXYA010105502.1:0-10763 GCA_028565675.1 Sorex palustris | reverse complement strand
AGATACTCTCGGTAGCTTGCCGGGCTCTCCGAGAGGGGCGGAGGAATCGAACTCGCGTCGGCCATGTTGGCTGCGTGAAAGGCAAATGCCCTAGCGCTGTGCTATCGCTCCAGCCCATATGTATGTATGTATATATATATATATGTATATATGTGTATGTATATATATATATGTATATATACACATTCTCAATATGCCAAACACAGTAATAACAAGTCTCAAAATGGAGGCATTACTGGGCCTGTTTGAGCAAATCGATAAACAACGGAAGGACAGGTTTGTTTGTTTGTTTTGTTTTCAGGATAGTATCCATATCCCACAGACCTGGCACAAATCTCAAGCCAATATAGACATGTTATACTTAGAAGCCTATAGTCCTTTAAACATAGATTAATACAGAAACTATATTTTAATGCTCTGAAAAATTAATGGTGTATTACCATTTTTTCAACATACCCAAGATCTTTTGGTAATGTTTCTGCAAATAAACATAGTGATGCAAAAAAGATCACAACTGTTAAAACTGTACAAAATGAAACTTTTTAATCCTTCTACCCCATACCCCAGATCAACAATTTCATTAGCAATATTACTCTTTTGGTGGAGAAGGCACACCCGTGGCACTCGGAGGCTGCTTCAGACTCTGTGCTCAGAAGTCACTCCCAGTAGTGCTTAAGGTGGGGTCATATGGTGCAAGGAATAGACTCTAGCTGTTCCACATACAAAACATGTGCTCAGACCACTGAATTATCTCTCAAGCCCTAATATGTTTGTATGTTTGGGGGTCACACCTGGTGGTGCTCAGGGCTTACTCCAGGCTCTGAGCTCACAGATCACTCTGGTAGTGCTCAGGGGACCATTTGGGGTGCTGGGAATAGAGCCCAGGTTGCCACATGCAAGACAGGTAGGTGTCCTGCCCACTGTGCTATCATTCCAGCTCTCAATCTGACATTTTAATTGAATAAAACCTATACAAGCACCAGTGACAAGGGGAAATACTTTAATACATGGAGATCTTTTTATAATTCTTCTTAAACCTTGCTTTTTATGTTCAAATACTAGTATGTAGTGAATTCTTCACAGATGTCAAAACGATAGAAGTACTTCCAAATTAATTTAACCAATTTCTACTCATACACATTCTAGGACTTTGATATTTAAAGTAATGCTCACAAAAATTATTCACACAAAAAAAGCCAAAATAAAAATTTAAAGTAGAAAATTCTGGTTTACAGTTTATTTGCCCTTTTTATGGCAGTTATTGCTAAACAGTTAATTTACAATACCACCCAGGGCTCCCCACACATTAACAAAATAGTGCAGTAAATGTGGTAGGAGAAGGGTTGGAAGAAAGAACGGCAAGTCAAAACTATTCTGAGTCTAGAAGCACCACTGCTGTCACTATTCTTAGACAACAGGAAACAAATCTTTAGCATCTATTCCATGTGTATAAAAATAAAATATTGGGCCAAAGAAATAGTACAGCAGGGAAGGCTCTGGCCCTGCAATAAACCGACACTGGGTTTAATTCCCAGCATTACACACTGCCCCAAGGCGCTGCCAGGAGTGATTCCTGATCAGTTAGGTGTAAGCCCTGAACACCACCAGGTGTGGCCTCAAAACAAAGCAAAAATGGAAATCAACCCCCCCCCAAAACCACCACCACCACCACCTAAAAAAGGAGTTTACTGATCAATACTATCAAGGACTCTACAAGCTCTAACATTTGCCAATAAATCCAACATATATAAGAAAACACATTAAACAGGAAGACGAATCTTTAATTATCTTTGGCTGCCCAGAAATAGAATGTTGGTAACTCAAATGCTACATTGGAAAAGTAAACACTCTGATAAATACCTTGCAAAAATGTAAAAATGTACGTGAAACTGAGACATAAAAACTACTACCTACATGAATTATTAAATCACTTAGGGTCTCTTTCTCCTAGGCCAATAAAAAAATGTAGCTCAAACATATATAATTAAAATGGCCATCACAAGCAAGGACCAAAGCACCCTGATGACTATTAATTAATAAAAAGTCAAATATCTTTTTCAAGTTTACCACTAGCAGGAATGGATGTTAACAGGAGATATGATTTGCTAAGCTAAATAAAAGCCTTCATTAATAAGAAGTGACAGGATCACAACCCTGTTGCTGATAAACTGCCAACATACCCAAGGCCTTCAATGGAGAAATGCCCATTTAACGCACTGCCACTTTAAAATGAGTTGCCTTAGAATAAACAGTTTTATATCATCATACGTCTTCTACATGTCAATGGAGCTGCTGCTAAACCCTGAAAAGAAAAAGAGGAGGGAAGAGGGAACGAAGGCAGACTGCAGGAATCCTTAGCTCAACAACCCTTCCACCATAGAACTCAACCTCTCCATCTGATCCCAGAAAGACTGTAGAGCAGAAAGCGGTCACTTCTGATAGCCAAAAAGAGACTTCACACTGCTACTAAATGACTGGCCCAAGTGCCATTGCTGGAGCCAGCCTGCTTCCTCAATCCTAGCAGTCACTTCTACTTCAGTTTAGTCCTGAAGCAGCAATTTTTTTTAAAAAAAAATATATGCTCCAAAACTGTAGAAACAAGCGATGAACACATGTAAAAGGAATAGCTACTCGATAAGTTAAGTTACTCGATATCGTTGAACTATGACATCAGGTATTTTCCAATACTGATATAATCACCAAAAAAGGAGATGACGAATATGTGTAATAAATCTCTGGGGGCTGAGGGTACTCTTAAAAAGTGCTCAGGCTTCCCCACAGACACGTCAGCAATACTCAACCAGGTTAAATGGCTCAATTCTGGACTTGGCACCGTGGTTCCATTTGGGCCTTGCAGTGCCACACTCCACCAAGGCTGTACCAAAGTTGGGGAAGCAGAGTAGTAAAACAAGAATGGCATAGAGAGAAAATAGCACTAACAGAGAAGTTATTTTGAGATGTAGGAAAATTACAGTTCTACTCTAAACTTTACCATAGGCTTGGGACATCACTATCAGGAAAGCAATGAAGCAAGACACAATCATCACTTTCTATTAGACTGCCACTCATCCTTAAATTCATATAGGGTTGTCATTGGAAAAAAAGAAAAAAAGAAAAAAAACAACCCTTAAGGGGTAGGCAATTGAAGAAGGGAAGGGAAAAAAATCTTGAAATATTAAATTTCCTTGCTCAAGTAATTACTATATAGTTCTCTATTAATGTTCAAAAGAAATGGCAAGATGTTCATTTAAAGCATCAAGAATTTTAACTCCATTTTGTGATCTTCCCGATCACAGCTTTACTGACCAGATTACCAAAGCTGAGCGCCCATTTTTTAATTACATGCAGTAGCACTACACTGTAGCACTGTCCTTCCGTTGTTCACTAATTTGCTTGAGTGGGCACCAGTAACATCTCCATTGTGAGACTTGTTACTGTTTTTGGCACATTGAATACGCCATAGGGAGCTTGTCAGGCTCTGCCGTGTGGGCAGGATACTTTCAGTAGCTTGCCGGGCTCTCCCAGAGGCATGAAGGAATCGAACCTGGGTTGGCCACGTGCAAGGCAAACACCCTACTCACTATGCTATCGCTATGGTTACATGCATTTTGGTTACCTTAATTGCCAAAATGCATGTGTTTGCCAAAATGATATTTATTTTAAAGAAATTAATCTGATGATTTTTAAAGAAGATAAATGTGTTAAAATGAAAAAAAAAATTCACTTCCTTTATCAGCCTGCACAGCAGAGCCTGGCAAGCTCCCCGTGATGTACTCAATATGCCAAACACAGTAACAACAAATTCTCCAATGGAGACATTACTGGGCCCGCTCAAGCAAATCGCCGAACAATGGGAGGGCCTTTACTTTACTATCAGTCTGTTACTCGTATCCCTCTTGATGCAGCAAGTAACACTGCTGAATTAAGGGAAAGAACTAAAACTTGCTTTACTTCTTCCCCTCACATCCCATTTTAATGACAATTTTCAAGACAAAAAAAAAATTTAAAACAATCTCAAAATAACTTAATGTTTCCTTTTAACTTAAATTTAAATGAAAACTGCGATGTACATAATATTATAAACCCGTAGCACGATCTGGCAAAGAGGAGTGAATAAAAGGTTATTCATAAGCTAACCAACTAATTCACTCAAAAAACAATTACAGTTTTGGCCAAGTTGGTGAAGTCCTTTATAACAAGTGAAATGCATAACAAACATTTCTCTAGTTTTTACCACCACAATTAATATACTGAAAAAGTGCTATGACAGAGGGAAAAGGTGTTGTTAAAAATGGGAAAATTATACTTCAGATAGAGACAACACAATTTCAAAGACATAAGTAAAGAGAATAAAAGATGTAGATAATACATATCTCTGATGAACTTTGCATTCATTGTATAGTTTCTGGCATAGAAGCCATTTATTATTGTTCTGAGAACACACACACAAAAAAAGTTTCTTAGTTAAAAGAAAAAAACAAAAGGTCTATGCTGGGATAAACAAGTGGCAGGAATCTGATCCAGAATTCAAAGATTACCATGAACGTATCAGGGAAATAAAGTTTATTTTTTAAACTCTAATGTGCTAAAGCTGTAAAATTATAAACTAAAAAGGCTGAATTTGTGTAAGTAAGGCAGGAAGCAGGTTAGATGGGAGTAAAGGAAGATATAGTTAAGAAAGAACTACCCTGACCATACCACATTAAATTAGGAGCCTGCTAAAGTCTTCCTTTCATAGCACAAACCACAATGAAAAATTCTAAGTTTCTAGAAGGTGAGCATATATGTCTCTTATTCAATGGACTTTAATTCTGTCAGCAAGAACTATATCACATTCATACCATATTTAATATTTAACCTTACAAGATTAACAGGATGAATACAAATACTAAGTTTAAAAAAAAGATACAAAATACCATTAAGGTCAGGGACCAGCACAACAAAAAAATCATAAAATTTTAAATTCTATAAAGGTTCTAGTAGAGCTAGATAAAAATTTGGTGTTTTAAGCAAACCACCAATAAAAAGGGGGTTGGAAAGAGTATAGTGGGTAAGGTGCTTGCCTTGTACACAGCTGACCTGAATTCAATCCCCCATCCCTAGATAGTCTCTGGAGCCCAGCAAGACTGATCCCAAAGCACTGAGCCAGGAGTAAATTCTGAGCATTTTCCGTTGCGGCCCTAAAACTAAAAACTAAAAAATTGAATAAAAAATAAATTAGTAAAAAAATAAAAGAACAAAAACTAAAGATTCTGCCCAAAAGGTTAAGTTTTGTTGTTTTGCAGCACTGAGGATGGAATTCTGGTTTTCTGTTTACAAGAACCTCATGCACCTTATCACTAAGCCACATCCAGGTCCCTTTGCAAAGAAGGGATAGCAAACATTTCCTTCACTTGTTACTAACTCTGCTCCCTTTTTTTAGTAACAAGAAATATTCCTTTGGGATGAGGAAAAAAAAGAAATGCCATTCATAAATAAAAAGTGCTTGGGGCTGGAGAGATAGCACAGCTGGTAGGGCGTTTGCCTTGCACGCGGCCGACCAGGGTTCGATTCCCAGCATCCCATATGGTCCCCTGAGCACTGCCAGGAGTAACTCCTGAGTGCTGAGCCAGGAGGAACCCCTGTACATTGCCAGGTGTGACCCAAAAAGCAAAAAAAAATACACAAAACAATGAATAAAAACACTAAAGAAGCTAAATGAGACAATGAGAAAGCTAAACGGAGTCAGGGTTTGGGGGCTAGACAAAGTTTCTAGTGGGCCAGTCAGTTTCCTCTAGGGATGTGATTTGGAGGGATGTGATATATTCCCTATAACCTGAGTCATGATTAATGTGACCAGAAAAATGAGTTAAAAGTAGAGAGCAGTCGACAGGGTACAAGCTGAGTTCATGGAGATTCCAGATTTTTAATTTCCTCTAATTCATTCATAAGTTACAATAAGGCTGAAAAACACTTGTTTTCATTTGATATCTTTTCCCATTTTTCCATCTTTATTTTTCAGGGGGGAGGGAAGTGCTCAGTATTAATATTTACTTAGTTGCCATTACCAAGACAGAGCACTGTGTAAGTTCAGTGTGGCTAATATTTAACAATAACAGTGGAAAAGCCAGACACAGCCATTTTACTGGAAACTTTTCTGACACAATCTGATTATCTTATTAGGTCTATATTAGGTGGGTGGGTGAGGGAATCGCAGGGCAGATTGCTACTGGGAGTTTATTGATTTATTCTATGAATAAAATTGATCAGAATTGGTTTTCTTAAAATTACAATCACATAGAACATACAAGTTGTACTTTGCTTCTCTCCCATGTTCCTCTGTGCCCCTTTCTTATCTAATAATCCCTAAAAACAAAGCTAGACACTATAAGAGTTGATGTCACCATTTCTTGCAGTAGTTTAGTGTTTAGAAATAAGGTTATGTTGTTTCTTCAACACCGTTGATTAGAATTCTGCCTAAAATCATGTTTCAAAAGTACCTCTAAAAAACTGTCTTAGAATCATTCCAGCATTGCTGTTAGCTGGCATCTCTAATACTTTATTCTGTTTTGATGTACTTAAATATAACACTGTAATACGATTTTAAAGCTAGGCTATTAAGGCTTTCAAAAGTGAATCAATTCACCTCAGAAAGATCTTAGATGTTCAAGGCAAACAGGAACAGAGAACTAACTGTGCAACATTTTACTTTGAATGATGAGGAAATCAAGTCTGGTGTACATAGTAGGTCACAGTCAGTGTGACTCAAAGTCAGGTCTGGAACCTAGATGGGCTCATTCTTATCTAGAACATTTTCCCCATTATACAAAATAAAGGGGGTAGGGATACTTACATTGGCCATCTTTCCCCTCCTCCAAATATAAATTTTAACATATGACTAATGTTTAGTTATATAACTCAATCTATTAAGTTATATACATTTTAAATGAAATGATATTATTTCATAAATATAATGAAATTAAGAAACAGCCAACATCCAATAAGTTTTTTTTGTATGTCTCATGTTGTTCTACACTCTTATGTCAAATGATTTGAGTCACAAATGTATTATTCTCATCTGACCAATGAGAGTATCTCACCCGCATGGCAAAGCCTGGCAACATGCCAAACACATTAACAAGACTCACAATGTTACTGGGCCCACTCGAGCAAATCGATGAGCAATGAGAGGACAGTGACAGTGACCAATGAGTCAACTGAGGCACAAAAGAGCACTTTACTTTTTTTGAGAAGTCTGCCTTAAGTAACAGATGACCAAGATTCCAAAGTCTTGCTCCTGAGTTCATGGCCCCAGCCGTTCTTCCCCTCTGCCTCTCAGTAGATGTAACCCTTCCTGTAGGATAAAAGCCCAGGGAATGCCTCTTCCCTGTCTGAGTTTTGACATGTCATTGATAATTCTATGTCATTGCTGTAGCTTTGCATTTTGAAAGCTGGTCTTTTACATAATCATTGCGAATGAATTTTCAATCGCATTTCCTTGAAACCTTCTGATTATAATCATACTGATTGCAATAATGCATAAAGGTAAGTTTTACATCTTTTGTTTTTTTTTGTTTTGGGGGCCACATCAGCAGTGTTCAGGGCTTATTCATCAGCCCTGAGCTCAGGAATCACACTTGAAGGTGCTTGTGGGACCATATGAAATACTGGCAGTTAAGCCAGTGTAAGCAGTGTGCAAGGCAAGCACCTTAACCCTGATGCTCTCTCTGACCCTAAATTTTACATCTTTGTAATCAACAAGGATAAAATGTATTCATATACTTGCTCCATGTCACTATTAAAGTAAAACAAAGTAAAAAATTACAAAATAATATGTTTAAAAATATATATGAAAAGAAATTTATAAATATATGAAACTACAGATGATCAAATAATACTTTTGAGTGGGAGATCATCCAAATATATAGTTCTCAATAAAATTTTAAATCCTATTTAAATGACTTGCATAACTCAAAAACTCAAACACCAGGAACAATTAGCAGGAAATTTATTTTAAAAATTAATTTCAGTGGGTCAGAGGTACAGAAGGTAAGGTGTTTACTTTGCATGCAGTCAATCTGGGTTTGAATCCCGGCATTGCATACAGTCTCTTGAGCACAGCCAGGAGTGACCTCTGAGCATAAAACCAGTATTAAGCCTTGGACACAGCTGAATGTGGCCCTAGAACAATAACAGCAACAATTTATTACCAAAAGGAAGCTTTAAATAGGTACATTATATTTATAAATTTAACATTATATATGGTTTTAAAAAGAAGAGATAAAAGATTCTAAAGTCAGAACTAGAAATTCCTTCAGTAGCAGTGGACTGGGGCCTGTTAGCAAGCACTGTATACATATCTATAAAATATCTAAAAAAACCCATGCTCTGATTTGCCCCGGTGGCACAGACATGCAAGCAATAGCCTGGGTCCTTTCTGGAATTACTCAGTCATACTTGGAATTAGTGGATTGCTTTAGAGCCTCTAGACAGCTTCTCTACACCACACACACATACACACACACACACACACACACACACACACACACACACACACCTTGTCACTACACACACACTATGCCTGTCACTTTACAGTGCTCGAGCCAAACTTCTTACAACCTTGATGTACTCTTGCATAGTGAAATTCTTAAGTTCCTTTCAGCCAATACTTGGATATCACAAGGCAAAAAAATAGGAATGCCAACAAAAATGTCAGAAGATTTATAATTTCTATTTCCATCTGGACTAATTAAAATACAGCATGCTAGCTTTTATCTTGGCTAAAATCATCTTTTATTCTAAGAGATGTATTTACTTGTAAGTTATAAGTAGCTGATTATTAAATAATCAGATCTTTGAGTTTCTGGTTAAAAATTAACTTGTTTCCATTAAATGACCAGCCTTATAAGAATCCAGTTGGAAATCAGCTGCTACAGAGCACGCCATAAACTAGGTAACTGCTAAGTGGTAACTGCCCAACTCTTATACAAGCTGGGTTCAGTCTACCTAAAAGCAGATAATCATTAGTTGAAAGTTTTTGTTTTGTTTTGTTTACAGTTCTGGTCTAATCAAAGTCAAGGTAAAATTATAACAAGTCCCAAATAATTGAAAGTCATAACATCCCATTTTCTAGTTGTCAGTGGGAAAAGTGTATAAAAGACAGCAATTCTCTGCCTATGTCTTTCTCTCTCTTTCTTTCTCTCTCTGTCTCTCTGTCTCTGTCTCTATCTCTCTATTTCTCTCTCTCTTCCTAAGCCTCACAGTCTCCTGTGTTGAAGGAATACACTATGAGGAGAATTTCAATGATATGAAGACCTTGTCTGTCAACTAACCAAGGAAATCCATGCAGAAAGCAGTTCATTGGTGCTTCAGCACAAGACAGTTATCTTTATAACATTCCAATGGGGCTGTAATCTTGGAGAGACTAGTTTTCTTGTTCTGGGTGCCTTGGGGACAGATTTTTCTCATTTTCTTTTCTTGACCCTAGTATGGAGAATAAGAATAGCACAAGGCGAAGAGATTTTCATTCCTGCTTTGGGGAAACTGCTGAGTCCTTCCACTCTTGATTCCTATCTGAAAAACAGTGTTACTTAACTCTTCTTTGTGCATTACAAGTGAGGGTGAGACACAAAATATACCACGTTCTTGGCCCCAAGTTGGTGATTCAAAAGCTATTGTAATAAGAAAACTTCTATAAGCATCCAATGTTCAGGGGGTCAGAGAGTTAGCACAGTGGGTAGGGTCCTTGCATTGCACATGACTGACCCAGGTTCTATCCCTGGCATCCCATATGGTCCTTCAAGCCCTACCAGGAATGGTCCCTGAGTGTAGGCCTAGAAATAAGTCCTGATCACTTCTGGATGTGGCCCCCAAACAAACACAATCCAAACACAGTATCTATCTACTCGTCCTTACTGGTGCATAGAGGATGAATGAGAGTGAGAGTTTATTATGTTACAAAAAGTGAACTCTAGGCCCAGTGTTTGCAAAGTGTGAAGTGGGGCATATTGAGCTGGAGAGCATGGCTGCTTAAGAAATTAGGTGGAGTTCAACTTTTATGATTTGTAAAACAGGAGGACTGTGGGGAATTGGAATAGACCAGGGTCAGATTATGGACGGCTTGTATTACTTGGGAGAAAGCTTGGACATTGGTTTTTAAGCAGAGGAGTTATCTGGTTTCTAGGTAGGGAATATAGAGAAGTGGATACAGAGAGATTGTGACTGCAAGCGTCTGTCCTGGTGAAAGTTGATGAATATCTTGAACCCAAGGTTAAGTTAAAGTTCCTGGCAGGTGTAACTTTTAGACCATCTATCTTTCTTGGCCTAAATAAGGTTACTTATCAAGCACCTTTGGGAGCTCTGAATAAAGATTCTTGGTATCCTTGTACTAAAAGTGGACAGTATCTTTTGCCAGTAGAATTGAAAACATAATGGTCATTTATTGACAGTCGTCTAACATTTTCTGAAGAATACTAATTTTTTTTATATTTATGTCTAGAGAGATGAAGAGGGACAAAAATGTAACATTGAGTGCATTACTCTACGCAAAAATGGACCTTGTATTTATTCCTTGCATGAACACAGTAGCAGCTGAGTCAATATACTGAGTTGTAAGCAGATGTATGCATTTGTGGCCGCGCGACATCTTATTTTTTTTTGTAGGAGTACTGCTATTTATTCAGCCACTGATTAGCTGATTGAATTGTACATGAACTCCACCTTACTTTTTTTTTCTTTTTCCATTTTTATAATTTTATTTATTGAATCACCGTGAGAGCAGTTAC
>JAOXYA010105494.1:0-10763 GCA_028565675.1 Sorex palustris | reverse complement strand
GAATCGAACTCGGGTCGGCCATGTTGGCTGCGTGCAAGGCAAACGCCCTACCGCTGTGCTATCGCAGCCGGCCATAACAAGTAATATAAAATATTATTATTTAGTACATGCTATTAGGGAAAGCTTGGGTGGTGGTTGGAAAAATTGGAAATTAATGGTGGTGGGAATGTGCAATGTTTGTGATTGTTGCTGGAATCCTGAATATAATAAATTATCATGAAAAACTTAAAAAAATTTCAAACTAATCAGAATGACGTCAAGCTAAAAATGACAAATATTTGCCTGGGAATGATTCAGATATACAGATCATGGAGTACATTCTCTGTAGTAGCTGAATGAGGTTGATGTTCTAAGCAGGAAGTTGTTACAGACAAAATTTGTGCCCCTGTGAATTTCTGTGCAGAACTCTTAATCCTAGGACCTCAGAATGTGACTTGGCTTTGAGACAGAATCTTTACAGAGGTAATTAAAGTAAAAACAAGATCACTGGAGGGGGGGGCCTTCGTCTAATACCACGGGTATCCTTATAAACAGGAAAACTTGATCAAGGGGTGTACAGTGAGGGAAGGTCCCATGAAGAAACACATTGAGGAAGGAGTCATCTATTAAGGTGACAGATTCCGAATAGTTCCTTCTGGCTTAATCCTTAAAAGCCATCTCTTGATGGCTGCACATAGACTTCTAGAAACTGTGAGACAGTACATTCTGTGGCTCGGCAGCCTTATCAAAGAAACATGGAGGATAGTGATGATATATATGTGTCTCTATATGTATATATATATGTATATGCACTGTAGCACTGTCCTCCCATTGTTCATTGATTTGCTCGAGTGGGCACTAGTAATATCTCCATTGTGAGACTTGTTGTTACTGTGTTTGGCATATAGAATATGCCACGGGGAGCTTGCCAGGCTCTGCTGTGCGGGCAGGATACTCTCAGTAGCTTGCCCGGCTCTCCAAGAGGGAAGGAGGAATTGAACCCGGGTCAGACGCATGCAAGGCAAATGCCCTACCTGCAGTGCTAACGCTCCAGCCATTATATCAGTAATGGTATATTATATCAGTAATTGTATATTACTGATAATAAAGGTTCCAAGTGGGGGTGACTGGGGCTGGAGCGACAGTCTCCGGGTAGGATGCTGGCCTTGCGGTGGCAGGCCTGGGCTCCATCCCTGGCACCTCCTACGGCCCCAGAGCGATCCCTGAGCACAGCTGGGTGCAGCCCAAAAACACTGCCTTCCCCATCCCTTCCCCTAAGCACCCCTGCAATCGAAATCCCCCCCCCCCCCACCGCCAAAAAAGGAAGCAGGCAGTTGGGGCTAGTGGGGACAGGGGGGACGAAAAGACAGTCAGGGGTGGGTGGGGAGGAGGAGACGAGCACGCAGTCGGGGCGGGCCCAGTTAGCCCTAAGCAAGGGCGGCTGGGACAGGTTTTCTGGCCGCACCCTGAGAGCCAGAGCTAGGTCCAGTGAGCAGTTCTCTACCGAAGGGGCCCAGGCCGAAGGTCAGCTCAAGGACTGAGGAACGACCACAAGGCCGTTCTACACCGGGGAGGGGGGTCCCCAGAGGCGCCCGAGCCCCAGCCCCTGGGACTGCATGAGCTCGCTGGACACTTCAGAGGGTCCTTCGGGGTTGCACGTGAGCCAAAGCTGCCGCTAGAGCGGGTTCCCCGAGGGGGCAGTGACCGTCACTGCCCCCATAGCCCGCAGGCAGAGGAAACATCCTGGCCCCACTTACGCCCAGTGCAGAGCTTCCAGTGCTCCTGGCCCACAGTCAGCAGCTCCTTCATGCCGCCGTCCTTGGCCTTGGTGAACTTGCCCACAACATCGCACTTATGCTCTATTTCGATATATACACACAAATAAGCAGAAGGATGGATAATTGTTTTTGTTTTGTGGGGCCATACCCAATAGTGCTCAGGGCTTACTCCTGCCTTTGTGCTCAAAGATCACTCCTACCAATGCTCAGAGGACCATAGGGGGTGTCAGGGATCGAATCCAGGTTGGTCACATGCAAGGCAAGCACTCTACTTGCTGTACTATCTCTGACTCCCTTGGATAATTGTTTAAAGATGATGATAAGTGCTTTGGAGGAAAAGAGGGCAAGTCGAGGAGAGAGGGGGGCTTGTCAGGACATTTTACAGACCTGAATGCAAGAAAGCAGCACAAGCAGAAAGTGAGGAGGAAAAAGAGTTGCAGGCAGGAAGAGCACTGAATACCGGGTGCCCAAGGTGGAAGCGTGCTCTGTGTGTCCAAGGAAAGACAAGGAGACCAGTGAGCTGGCAGCAAGGAGCAAAGAGCAGGGAACAGGTTCAGGCAGAGGGGACCAGATTATATTGACCCTCCTAAGCTATTGCATAACTTTTCCTCTTGAAGGAAGAAGAAAACTTATGGGAGGTTTGAATAAAGTGCTTTCTCAAACTTTATCCTCCTGTGGCCCCCTTCCAACCTTGTTTCTTCTCCTGCCCCACTGTTTTACCAGTTGAGCCCTTAGTCTCATGCTATGACCTCCTCCATTTATGCCATTTCCAACTGTGGTCCCCTTGGAATATCCTGGGGACCCAGTTAAGCAACAATGGGATAAGGATAGACATCACATGATTTGTCTTTTCGCTTTGGGAGAGGCGTGGTCATACCCTGCTGGTGCTCAGGGGATTACATGTGGTGCCAGGGATTCGTGGGTGGTAAGAGCTGACACTGGCAGGGCAGTGTCGCCATTTTTACCATGTGCCTGTCTCTCCTGGGCCTGAGGAAGCCTCCCTACCTCATACCATTTCCCAGCAAGGCTGGAGAAAGGAAGAGGAAGAGGGACAGGGACTTCCACATAAAAATGCAACTTGGTTGGGGCTGGAGCGATAGCACAGCAGGTAGGGCGTTTGCCTTACACGCAGCTGACCCGGGTTTGATTCCCAGCATTCCATGTAGACCCTGAGCACTGCCAGGAGTAATTCCTGAGTGCAGATCCAGGAGTAACCCTTGGGCATTGTCGAGTGTGACCCAAAAAAGCAAAAAAAAAAAAAAATCCAACTAGGAATTTGTGCATGTGGGGCTTTTGGGCTCCTGTCCCTGGTCCCAACTCAGCTGTCAGGTGTCCAGCACTGGCTGTCCCTCATGGCTATCAGGGCATTGGGGAGCCCTTGCTTCCCAGCATTCCATGCTGGCTCTGCTGACCTTTTACCAGCCAGCAGGACAAAGCAGCCTTTGGGCAACAATGGGCCCCTTCAGCCCCAGCCTAACTTTCACAGCAAGGCGGCTGGGTATAGCTCTTCCTCCACGGCTCCAAAGCAGGAGAGGTGACATTTGAAGTGGGCTGTCATTTGTCTTCTAAGATCTCTCCAATGATTTTCCCAAGAATAGCCACTTAATGGAATCTGTGTCAGATAGTGGGGTGCTGGCCTGCCCTGCTCACTGCCAGCACCAGGAAACCATGCCCTACCTCACCTGCAATAACCCCGGCCCATCACCGTGCTTACTGCCCTGGAGGCCTTGTATTGGAGCCCATACACTTGCAAAGTGCCAGGCGCAGGCAATTATGAGTCTGGCATAAATTCCTAAACTCTCCAGCACTCTGAGCCTTTACTGTATGTCAGGAGCATTTATTAATATTGCTCCTAAGAATAGTTCCTTGTAAGGGGGAGTGAGGGGGAGGGCTCGCTAGAACATGCCAGAACTCAGCATTTCCTATTATTGCGTTTCCACTGTTCCCTGAAACCTGACAGCAGGGGATGAATTCAGACTTGCCTTTTCAATTCTTTTGCTCAGATCACTGATCCCATTACTAGAAGTCCTACTTTGCTGGCACCCATAGAAACACGCAATGAATACAAGCTGGAGGGTGTTCTCAGGCTCCACTTATGCAGATCGAAATGGAAAAATTGGGTTTCTGTGGAAGATAAAGGTTCCAACTCTGTAGCCTGAGGCTGGCTTGAATTGGGGACAGCATAAAACAGAAGACAGGCTGTATCTCGCCTGCCGCCTGGGTTGTGAAATGGAAAAGGACAAACAAAGAAAGCAAAAGTTCCCACCTTTGAGATCTGGATTCTGATTTCTCAGGCTTTGTACTTCATCTTCTTCTCTGTGTAGGGCAGTGTCAGTATGGAGAGAAATTGCTAACTTGACTGAGACGACGGCTGATGGCAGGAACAACATCAAGAGCCCTTTCCACACATGATGGCTTTTGAATTTCACAATTCAGAGTTCTCTAGGTGCTGTGACCATGCCCACATCACAGATGCAACAACAGGAGTTCAAGTTATGGGTGGAATGTGGCCAGAACTGGAATCCCCGTCTTTGGGACATCAGAGCCTGTATGGGAAACCCTATGTTTTGTTCTCTGTGAAGGGGGCAGAGGAGAGTTGTTGGCAGACACTAATGTGGGTCCCCACCAAAACTTGCTCAGCCCTGCAGTGGAAGCAGGAGTCTTGGGGATGGTTGTGCTTACCACTCCTCCTTCTCTACCTAGCTTGGACTCCCCACAAACTTGGGGCTTACTGGGTACCACCATCACTCTGGGCAGGCTTGTCTGGCAACACTTCAGCCATGTGCCAGGTAAAATTCAGCCCGTGTGGACTGGGTTTGACTGACTTCTCAAACTGGGACTCACAAGTAGGTCACATGGCAGCCACTGTTTATCCTGGAATCCTGCCTTAAGAAACTCAGTTGCCTACACCATGACTTTACTACATTTCTCTGTTGAGAGTGTGAAAGGGGACCAGCTCCCACCCTCCACAGAGCATCTCCCTCCACTATGCGGATTGCAAGCCCCTCCTTCCCCGGGGTTCATTCCAGTGAAGCCTTCTTTTCTGGAGCTCTTACTGTGGGTGCTGTATACCATAGTAAACCTTTCAGTATCTGATCTCATGAATACCTCAGAATCACTCTGTGCAGTGAGGTGTCTGACATTTCACAAATGAGAAAAACTAAGGCTAGACAGCTGAAATAGCTTTTCAAAAGGTCAATTGGCTTGTCAGTGGAATACACACTCTCCATCTCCACTGCTCTCTCCTTAGCTCTGCTATGACTCCACAGTAGACTCAGAGAGAGAAACCTTGTCCTTATTTTCAGATCTGTAGAATAATGGGTAGGTAGCTCAGTGGCAGAGCGTAAGCGTGAAGTGCTGGGTTTGATCCCTGGTGTCCTTCCCACCCACCCTGCCCCAGCCCTTACTTATCCTCTGTTCATAGTAGCTTTATTTACAATGGTTAAAATATAGGATCAACCTAACTGGTCATGGACAAAGGACTGGATTAAGAATGTGTGGTGCGGGAGCTTGGAGCAATAGCACAGCTGGTAGAGTGTTTGCCTTGCACGCGGACGACCCGGGTTCGATTCCCAGCATCTCATATGGTCTCCTGAGCACTGCCAGGAGTAATTCCTGAGTGAAGAGCCAGGAGCAACCCCTGTGAATTGCCAGGTGTGACCCCCCCACCCCCCAAAAAAAGAAAGTGTGGTGCATGTCCTCAATAAAATACTGCTCTGCCACTAATGAAGATGAGTTTGTGTCACTTGGGGCAAATGGATGAAACTTGAGGTGACTGTGCTAAGAGAAATAGAAAGGAAGTGAAAGATGATTACCAGAGAGTAGTTGATTCCACATTTGTAATGCAGAATGTAAGTAACTAAAGCAAACTCATTGGCTAAAAACAATAGAACTAGGAATCAAAGTGATAATAAAGCAGGTAGGGCACTTGCCTTGCATGCAGCTAGCCTGGGTTTCAATTTCTGGCACCATATATGGTTCCCTGAGTCCCATCAGGTGTGATCCCTGAGTGCAGATGCCTGAGTGAGCACCATAGGTATGGCTTCAAAACCAGGACCAAAATCAACCAAACAAACAAAAAAAACAAAACCCAACACTAACTCATAGACTGGTGAAGATGATAGTGGTCACTGGTGGAGAAGAGAGAGGTGAGTGGGTATATAAAGTAGTGTCTTAAGTGATAGTATTTTAAATGTATTAAATTAAGTATTTTAAATGTATACAGCATTCACTGTACCTGCTACCTATTACTTTTGTAAAAGCTAAGCTATACCCAGAAAATTCTATAATATGATAAAATAATGGTAAGCTAAAAAAAGGGGAAATAAAATAAAATGAGGGGGTTATATTAGACCAGTGTTTTCTAAATGAACATCCCCAAATTTCTAGCCGGGTGGTTATAGTTCAGGCTTTAGAGCAATTCAGATTTGGATTCAAGTCTTAACTCTCAGAACTATTAAAGTATCTGTCAAATGCATTGAGCATGAGTTAAGTGTCAGGTATCACACTAGCCCAAGGAAATAAACCAGAACAATGTCTCCTATCTGTGGGAAGGCCATTGTAGGAGTAAGAGGAGAAAAAACAAGTAAGGAAAAAGATAGTATCAGTAATAAACCCAAAGCAGGAATTAATTAGAGTGTCATTACAGAACTGGGGGGGGTACTTAAATTAAGGAGGGTGGGGGAAGTTTTTATGAGTTAAGACTTGGTCAGGAGCATTTCAACCTAAGGGAAAAGCAAGCCCAATGGTCCAGAAGCAGAAGCAACCTTAGACTTGTCTAGAAATGGAAATAATCCCTTTACTGATGACATGTAATGCTGAGGTAAAAAACAAATAAAGAGGAAATAACCAACACAAGTAAAGAATTGGGAGTAAAATGTGAGATTTTTAATAATAACTGCTAGCATAAATGTATAAATAACTTGTGAATAACTTGTAAAACCGAAATAAAGCATACATAGTAAACACTGCAGGATGCCCCTTTCTGGCTGTGGAAGTGGTAGAATTAGTTATCTGAGCAGGTCATGAAACTTTGTTCCTATTCCATTTCCTCATTTGTAAATGGTACTAATGGGCATACCCATTTGGCGAGAAGGGTAGAAGATGGAAAGAGTGGACTCCGTGCCTATACAGACTCTCCTAGATCTCTCTGGCTTCTTGTCAGGTCCAGGCAGACAAACTCCCAGGTAAAGCCTTTGGAGTCCTGGGAAGTGGCGATCTCCATCAGAAATGAAGGGAAAAGATTTCTGAGCACACTCATGGCAGGCAGAGGGGCCACTTGAATAGATTCTCAGCCATCTTCTGAGAATGCCACTGATAGTAGTAATTCATTGGTTTGGGGCTCACGCTGCCTTGTTGGGAACCCAGTTCCATTTCTACCTTGGCAGAACCCATCTAGAGGTGGGACCCAGTGGACAGAAATTTGTGGCAGACCCTGTTGGTCACCCACCAAGATGGTGCTTTTCTTTCTTTTCTTTTTTTTTTTATTTTCAAGATGGTGCTTTTCTACACTTGCTCCCAGTTGACAGAATGAAGGAACTCTGCCCACCACAGAGGAAGAACTTGTAGGTGTTTGCCTATACAGCTTTCCAGGAGCCCTGGCTCCCGACAGGTGACCTGAGGTTGGCTAATCAGCCTGGAGGGGAGCCCTGCTGAGGGAATTGTGGGCAAGATCTCTGTGATAAAAGGAAAAGCCACATCTCCGCCTTCTTACCTTTAATGTGTTTACATGTGGAGCGTTGGTAGCTTTTTTTCCCCCTAAGAATGAGGGATGCTTCCCAGAGAAACTGACACAGCTGCGGTGGAGAGGGCTTAAAATAACATCTCTCTGCTCTAGTTGTTACATTTCTCTTCTCTTTAACTGAAACCCATACAGATGTTTATGCCACTATTAGGAAGAGTTGGCAACTTCTAATTAACTCCCTACATCTCTTCTGTACTATCTCTTCATTCAGAGTCTTCCTTTGGAAAGGATCCTTGAATCTAGGAGATAGTACAGGGTGAAAGCTCTTGCCTTGCATATGGTCAACCTCTCTAGAACTAACAGGAGTGACTTCTGTGTACTTCCAGGTGCAATTCACACCCCCACCCCACCCCATCCCATATACACACCAAACAATACTAATATATTTAAAGTACAGGATTAGGGTCCTCTACCTGCTCAACTGTGCCCACAATTCTTACATTTGTGATGAGGTTTTGCCTTTCTAGGGTGACCTTGGTAAAGTTTGAACAGGGCTCCTCTGAGATACCTTCAGTATATTCCTGATTGTCTTGTGTGATTCTGAGGATATCAGATGTGTTCCTGGCTAGATGATAAATTCTATGGTCATTTCATTCCTTTCCCAGGGGAAAAGGCATGCTGGAGAATGGCACGATGGGGGAGAAAGCACCCCATCTTAGACTGCAGTACAGGGGCAAAAAATATAACCCCAGGGTTTGGGAACACAGGATCGGGAACAGCCCAGGAATAAGAAACCAGGGATGAAGGCGAATTTTGTCCCCTGCTTATCCTGTGCAGTGACTCAGGCTGCTTCTAATAGCATGCAGAGCCTTTCTAAGGTGCTTTCACAGTCCCAGCTCACCTGCAGCCAGCACTGCTAGGTCTCCCCCAGCCCACCACCTGGCAAAGGAGTCTCAGATCTTGCCCTGGTTCTTTCCAGTCTGCATCTAGATCATGCCTGTCCCTCTTAAATCTTTCCAAGGTCTCCACAAGATCAATGACAGTGGAAAGACAAGTGGCAGATTCATTGTCACCCATGCTATTTTAATTATGCTTTTCCTCAGGCCTTTTGAGAGCTTTTCAATGAATGTAGAGGTATTGGGACTAGAGTGATAGTACAGCGGGTAGGGCATTTGCCTTGCACATGGCTGACCTGGGTTTGATTCCCAACATCCCATATGGTCCCCTGAGTACTGCCAGGAGTAATTCCTGAGTAACCCCTGTGCATCGCTGGGTGTGACCCAAAAAGCAAAAAAAAGAAAAAAATAATGTGGAAGTATTTGGAATGCACCCTAACCCCAATGGCTCCTTTTCACACATACCTCCTGACTCTAAATAACTGAAAATTAGGATTTCCACTCCCACACACCCAGTTCCCCAACAGTGGATGATGTGTTTCTTACCTGCCTCTGGTGCTAATGAAAACAAGTCACAAATAGGGCAGTTTATCCATGCTGGCAACACTTCTTTGTTTAAATACCTAAATTAACATTGATTCAAATGACACAGGCTTATCATCTGTGAGCAAACTGGGCTGCCCCCTAAACCTATTAGAATAAAGAGTGTCCTGTGCTGCCCGGAGATCCAACAGCTGTCCCTGGGATTGGATCCAGAAATTAGAGTCCTAGATCTAATATGTTCCCACAGCAGCAGAAAGTCTGAAGGAGGCAGGAAGAGGGGAAGCTGGTGAGTAGCCCACCTGGGGCCAGGCAGTGCTTGGCAGGGACTGATTCTTGGTGAGTCTTAGTTGGAGACACTTCCCAGAAGCTGAGCTTCTTCCACTTTGCCCTCCTGCTCACCTTTCAAGCTATGAGCACTTGTGACTCTTAGGGAACAGGAGGAAAGCTTGCAGGGCTGGGCACAAAGGGGGAATTCGCCTGGGGTTGGAGAGGTCCCCAGGTTGTGGTTATTGGCTGTGTGAAAGACTCAGTTTCTTGAGAGGGAGCATGCTCATCCTTAGAGAGGAAAGTGTTTCTCACATCCAAGAGGAAGGATCTGAGTGCCTGCTATGTGCTTGGCACTGAAATAAAAGCAGTGGCTGTAAGAGGGCACAAAGCACAATCCTTCTCTCTAAGAAGATTTTGGTTTGCTGGGAATTTCAATCAAGTAATACAATAAAGTAATAATACTATTGGTTAAAAGAAAAAGTCCAGCAAGATGACTGTGCATTCATTCAATGTCATTCTGAAGCACTGTCCAATGTCCAACAGGCAATATGACACCTGGATTTGGTTAATCGTCACTACTGTTAGGTTCCAGCTATTGAAATGTTAGGTTTTCATTTGTAAGAAATCAATAATGTGAATGGTTTTTTTTTTGTTTGGGGGCCACACCCAGCAGTGTTCAGGGGTTTTAACTGGTTCTGCACTCAGGGATCACACCTGGTAGACTCTTGGGAACACATGGGATGCTAGGGATCAAACCTGGGTTGATCACATGCAAGGCAAATACCCTACTCACTGTACTATTTCTCCAGCCTCGCCAATGGTTTTTGCTGGTAGAGAGATACGTGATTTTGTCCTTCAAAACAAAGTTTTGTATGACATTGCCTGGAGGACCTTTCCTTCTATTCAAGTAATCTTACTTCAACATCCTTTCTTTCACTGATTACATATAAACCTATTTTTCATATGTTCCTTGGATCTAGCTTTGTCATCCTGATAATTTCTCATGAGGGACTTCAGCACATCTTGGGCATATGCTCATGATAGGTTTTCTAGAAAACCTGTGCCTATAAGTTGCTGGAAATGGTAACCTGACACTACCTTCGAGGTATACACATCATGGACACCAAATGCAGTTCTGGGAGCGGGGTTAGAGAAGGCTTCTCAGATACATCATCTAAAGTCAAGTGGGTGAAGGGATTAATCGAAGACAGAAGGGAAATAAGCAGAGAATAAGAGGAAAATTGTCTGCCATAGGGGCAGGTGGAGGGGTTGGAGGGAGCGATACTGGGGACATTGGTGGTGGAAAATGTATACTGGTGGAGGGATGGATGTTCCATCCTTGTATGACTAAAACTCAAACATGTAAGTTTTGTAACTGTAACTCACAGTGATTCAATTAAAATTTTTAAAAAATATTTTAAAAAAATTTTAAAAGGGGGTGATCAGCAGAAACAAATAGCTCATACAGAGGCAGAAAGGAGACAACTGCACTAATACCAGTCACGAAACCCAAGAACAGCGGGAGGCATGGCTGGAGAGCTAAAGGTAAAGGTAAAGGTAAAGGCCCTCCCGTTGTTCGTGGATTTGCTCGAGCGGGCCCAGTAACGTCTCCATTGG
>JAOXYA010105486.1:0-10763 GCA_028565675.1 Sorex palustris | reverse complement strand
CCCTTTATTTGGTGCTCCCTTCTCTATCTGAGCTGCCTTTTCCCCTAGCATGTGCAGCTGGCCTCCAAGCCATGGAACAAAATTCCTGGTACTAATCTCGGCCATTCATGGGTGTTAGTCTCCTATTACTTTATGTTCCCCAGATGAATGCAATCTTTCTATGTCTGTCCCTCTCTGTCTGACTCATTTCACTTAGCATGATACTTTCCATGTAGTACCACTTGTATGTGAATTTCATGACTTCATTTTAAAAAAGAATCAGGCCACAAGTCTGTACACTGAAATGCGGCCCATATGGCATTTCCTTCGCCTTTAATCGTTTCCATACAATTCATCCCCACGAGTCGCAGCAGACCCCAGAGCATCAAACGTGGCCTCTGACAAAGACGCGCTTGTCCTGTAAGAACCCCCAGAAGCCAAAGTCCAGGAAAAAAGTCCCCCTGGATGATGGCAAAAACAACAGGTTTTTAAGTTCACCCGGAGGCAGCCTAGAGCAGGAAGCAGCCCTGGGGGTCCCTCCAGTCCAGGGCCCCAACCAAGCCGGTTGCATCGATCACTGCTCTGTGCCTGCACCCAGGAGGCCAAAGAGAGCACCAGCCTCCACCCACTCACTGCAGGGCCAAGATGCGGGCACAGTGGTGACCTGCATCTGGGTCAAGGCAGCCCTCAGCAAGCAGCTGCAGGGGTGACCGCCAAGAGCCCCCCTTCATACGGCTTCACGAGGAGGTGGGAAAGTAGTTCAACAGGCTGACCCAACGCTCTGCAGGCAGGAGGCCTGGGTCTGTCCTCAACACACACACTCTGCGTCTTCACTGTGTAGGAAGAAAGCGCCCAGGACTGATGGGCTCATGCTTTGCATGGGAAAGCCTGGCTGGGACCTCCAATACTGTGTGCTCCACCCTCGTCCCCGTCCAGGAGCAAACCAGGAGAAAACACGCCTCCAACACACACCAACAGGGTTGCCCAGAAACTCACAAACAAGAACTATCTTCTTGGTTCTGCTGGGTGGACACTGGGGGAAGCTGGCTTCTAAAATAATGGTTGTTTCTGGGTTTTTCGGTCTTTGTTTTGGTTAAGGGTCATACCGTGCAGTGCTCAGGGGTAACTCCTGGCTCTGCACTCAGGAATTACTCCTGGCGGCGCTCAGGGGACCATATGGGATGGCAGGACTTGAACCTGGGTTGGTCCATGCAAGGCAAGTGTCTTACCCGCTGGACTATGACTCTGGCCCCCTAAAAAAAGGTTTTAAATTAAAATTATCAGGAGATAGTAACTAATCGAAGAGACAGCACAATGGCTAGGATGCTTGCCTTGCACATGGTAGGCCCCAGTTCGATCCCCAGCACTCCGTATGTCCCCCAACCCGCACCCCCAGGAGGATCCTTGAACACAGAGCGAGAAGCAAGCCCTGAGTATTGCCAAGCGGGACCCAAAAATCCAAAATAAATAAATAAATAATAAAGTTATCCTTCTACCTGCCTATAAACAACTCAGCCAATTATTTTCATAGGCCTATAGCAAAGGACATCTGCAAAGATCTCAAGGTCTTCTATAAACCGCATCTTGTGGGGTGCCTGTTCAATCCATCCCATTCTTTCCCCCATCCCCCAAAAAGGTGACCTCTAAATCCATCCCGAGGCTCAGGTACACCTGCTAATCACCCCCACCTTATTCAGGCTCACTGGGCGCATGAGCTGTTTCTTCCAAAATCCCTGAGAGTTGGGGAGAAGGCTCAGAGGGCAGGAGCACAGGTGAGCAGGAGAAGCTCCAGAGCCAGCACCACACAACCATCCCCCAGCAGCTCCAAGCAGAATCCCCCCGCAATGAGCTCCAGTAGCCCCTGGGCACCACCGGGTGCAGCCATAAGGCAAACACAAAACCGGAGGAAGTGGAATTCCTTTCAGACCTATGGTTGGTTCACTCCCCTGACTCCCCACCAGGACCTAAAGTTTCTACCTTCACATCATTTCTCTTTCTGTTCCAAAACCATTCAAAACAGGAGCAAAATCTATGGATAAAGATTAGGATGAAGCAGGTTTGAACCAGAGATGCAGTGTCATAGTCTTAGAAACTAACCAATGTTAGTTTTTGCTTAATGAAACGTTTCTGCTTAATGCCCATGAACTACTTTTGACCTGTTATCATTTTTAAAATAGTGTTTTCCTAGGGAAAGTGGGCTAGAAAAATTAACTAATTAAAATCGTGTTTTCTACACTATCATTAAAAACAGTGCCAGCCGAGATGCATCCGCCTTTCACGCACTATGCAGGTATCACTCACCGTAGCAGTCTACGTGCATGCTCTGTGGCACTGTCCTCCCGTTGTTCAGCGATTTGCTCAAGCGAGCGGGCACAAGTATCGCCTCACAACAAATTGTGAGGCTTGTTGTTACTGTAACATCTCCATTGGAGACTTTGTTGTTACTGTGTCTGGCATATCGAATACGCCAGGAGGAGCTTGCCAGGCTCTGCAGTGCAGGCAGGATACTCTTGGTAGCTTGCCAGGCTCTGCAAGGGACAGAGGAATCGAACCCGGGTCGGCAGCGTGCAAGGCAAATGCCCTACCTGCTGTGCTATCGCTCCAGCCCAATCTAGGTCTATACAGACTCAAACTCATCATAATTTTATGCACTGGGATGGAGGACACAGCCAGTACAGGGATTCCTCTCTGCCTGCTGGGTCACACACAGTAGAGTTTGGGGTACCCTGCAGGATTGCAAAGTATGCACCCCAGTTCTTCAAAACACCTCCCCTGGCCCCGGTCGGTAAAATCAGAGTTGTAAAGCATTCATTTAGAAGTCTGTGTTTACATTCTGCAAAGGGAACCTTATATTGGGATGGTGTTTGATGCTCTTTATCATGCAGTGTCCTTTCATCCTGGCCTACAACACAACTTTTTTTTTGTTTTGTTTTACTCTTGGCACACGTGACTCTCACCGGACAAGACAGACATTGTTTGAAAACCCTTTTCTAATAAGTGTCAGTGAATATGATCCTGTGCTTTCGCTAGAGCCGCTGGCCAGCCTGGCCAAGCCTCCATCTCCCCGGGCCGTGGATAATACACCTTTTCAGCTGCTCTTCAAACTAGACTGCAAATAGATACGTACCAGCCGCCACAGTGTTTACCAAGTCCCAGAAGAACTCTTCAAACTCCACTTGCTACCGACGCTTGGCTTGAAAGGGAAATAGGGCAAGCTCCTTGAATGAGCCAGACCCCTCGCACTCAAGCTAAGGACATTCCATTCCGATGCACGTACAACCGGAAAAATCTGAGTCCTTGACACAAGCAACCAACCGGGCTGGCCCGTGAGAGGCCGAGTGAGGAGAAGGGCAACAGACCTTGACTCCCACCCCTGGAGTTAACACTGAAAGGCCAGAGGGAGTACAGAGGTTAGGGTGCTAACCTGGCAAGCGGCTGCGGTCAAGATCCAGGTGTGAATCCCGGTCCTGCACACAGTCCCCAAGCATCGGGTGTGACCCCAAAAAGACCCTGCCTGGTTCTGAGTGGCCTGCCAGGGATGAGCCCCAACTTTGAAAAAAAAAAAGACCCTTGTACTACCTCTAAAGGTAAAAGGCCATGCGGCTCCTTCCCTGCGGAGAAACCTCGAGGCACAAGCTTCAACTTCTCCCCCTAAACTTGAAAACCCTTTCTTGGTGGGAGGACAGAGAGACAACCCAGGACTTAAGACACGGGGCTTCCATCGCTGGGAGCCACGGCATGAGCAGAGGGAGAAGTCAGCTGGGATAGAGAAGGGATCCCTAAGTCAATGATGGCTGGAGGGATCCCTCAGGGTGGGAGATGTGTGCTGAGAGTAGATAAAGGACCAAACATGGTAGCCTCTCAGCGTCTGTATTGCAAACCATAATGCCTAAAAGTAGAAAGAAAGTATGGGGGAAATTGTCTGCCATAGAGGCAGGGGGAGGGCTGGGATGGAGGGGGGGGGCAGGAGGATACTGGGGACTTTGATGGTGGGGAATGTGCACTGGTGGAGGGATGGGTGTTGGATCATTGTATGACTGAAACTCAAACATGAAGGCTTTGTAACTGCATCCCACAGTGATTCAATTTAAAAATAAAAAAAAAACATAAACGGAAAAACAACAACACTGGGCTTGCACACACACAGCCAACTCTAGCTCCATCCCCAGCACCACATCTGGGCCCCTAAGTCCCACCCGCCCGGAGTGATTGCCTAACATGGGTGAGGTCTTGGGTTCGATTCCACCAACAACAAAACTACACTTGGGGCCCAGAACCAGGAATAAGCCTTGTGGCCCCCAAAGGGCGGGGTCCCCCCCAAACTCTGCCCGACTGCTAATAATGACCTGTTAATAATCACCCCCGCTACTCAATAGTTATTAAAATATAAGCACCAGGCAAACATTACAAACAAAGGCTTCTTTGTGTGGGCTGGGGAAGGCTCAGCCAGGCTCCCCAGAACCCCCAGGGCACCCGGTCACCTCCTTTCTTACCCACAGGCAGTATCTACAAGGCTTTGCCAGAGCTCAGCCTTGTTCAGGCCAGATACAAAAATCACAAGAAGCTCCCCAAAGTCAGAGGGGAAAGATTTGTGTTGGTTTCAGGGTCTCAGCCAGAGGTGCTTACGGGCCATGTATGTCTAAATCGAACCCAGGACTCCTGCGCACAAAATGTGTGCTCGGCCTCTTGGGGGTTTTGTTTGTTTGATTGGTGGGTTGGGTTTTTTGGAACCCCTTAGAGTGCCTGCCTAACATGGGTGAGGTCTGGGGTTCGATTCCGCCAACAACAAAACTACACTTGGGGCCCAGAATGATAGCAGTGGATAGGGTATTTGCCTTGCATGCAGCAGACCCATGTTCGATTCCCAGTATCCCACATGGTCCCCGAGCACTGCCAAGAGTGATTCCTAAGTGCAGAGCCAGGAGTCACCCCTGAACATCGCCAGGTTGACTCAAAAGGCAAAATAAATAAATAAATAATCCAAAACCTACACTTGGACGTGGCTTAAAATACGCAGAAACTGGCCCTGCTCTTTTCCTCTCTCTTTTTTTGAGAATTTAGGCTGCACCCAGCAGTGTGCAGTATCAGGTCAAAGGGAGCCCCCCGCCCCCCACACACACGCACAAAAGCCCTTTGAGCCATCTGTCTGGTCCCAGCAAATGCCCCCTTCTTCTTTTTCTGTTTTGTCTGTTTACTTTCCCGCATGTTTTTCTACAAGAGAGATTCATGGTTGGGTTTTATGCTCAAAAGCACGTATGACAGAACAGAGATGAGAACTCGCCTTGCATGTGGCCAACCCAGGTTTGATCCTGGCACCCCATCTAGTCTTTCAGGCACACCTGGCAGTATTGCCTGGATGTGGCATCAAGAGTAAGCCCTGAGCATAGTCAGGGTGGCCACAAAACCCAAAAGAATAAATTCATAAAATAAAAAGCACAAATAACCAAAATTATGTTGTGTCTATCCAAAAGTCCTATCCATATGTATTTCACGTAGTACCAAAAAAAAAAGAAAGAAAGAAAGAAACCCCGGGGCCCATAAACATGGGGACAATTAAAGAATGTGTCTTCAGAAAGCCTAAGTAATTTTATAAGCAGCCCTGAAATTTATTGCCTCTTTTACGATTCTTAATCCTTCCTCCTCAATTCACAGGTTCAAACAAATCCCACACTGGATCCAGGCCCCCACGGCTTCCAAATTAGGACAATCCAGAAGGACGCAGAACCAGCTCCAGCTCCAAAACGCGTCGGAAGCCAAGCTCCAGCCCACCTGAAAAAAGCAGCAACGTGTGGAGAGAACACACCAGCACTCACGCCTCAGCACCCTGCGTCCAACTGGCACCAGCAAAGGGAGCAAGGGAGCAGCAAAGGCAAGGGGGCCTGAGAGCACTTCCCGTCAGACCCCCAGCCGTCCCACTGCGCCAAGACCATCCTTCCATGGCCACAGTGAAGCAGGACGCAGCCCATCCGATGGCAGGCATAGGCCTTGCACCCTGGCCAAGAGTTCCCATGGTGAGGGCGCCTCGAGGGTGCCCGGTGGCTCCTGACAGGTGATGGGCTAAGACGTGACCGGGACACTTCTACCCCTGCTTCTCACTTCCCTGGTGAAGTTACAAGACACTCGTTTCAGGCCTTGAGGAAACGGGGTTGCAATGACCCGCTGGCACGGAGCTGGGAGAGAGCCGCGTCCTGTGACACATGTGTGAATGCCAGGAGTGCGCCCAGCCTCACTGAGTCCCTGGTGGTCTTCACTATCTCACCAGCCCCCCGGGTTAGCTCTGCAGGCCCCGGGGAAAGAAAGGGGTCTCCATGGGAAAACCACATGCGTTTCTTCCTGGACATGCAGAAGCACACACGGGGATGACTCTGCCTATTCTTCCTTTTCTTTTTTTTTTTGGGGGGGGGGGTAGGTGGAGTCACTGCAGGCAGAGCTCTGGGGAGTGTGCTGGCTCTCTGGTCCCAAATGTCCCCTTCCCTGCATCTCCTGCCCTCGTTTCTGGGTTTTTTTCCGGTACCTCTCATCTTCGTTTGGCCAATCAGGACCTCCCCTTCAATGGAAGGAAAACACTTCACCCACACCAGGACTAAAATCATCTCTAGAATCCTATAGCAAAGCACCGTTCAGACACAGCTATAGATATTTAGAGAGAAACACAGTTATACAGATGAAAACAATGGATGTCACATGGGTACCTTTGGTTTGGTTTGGGTTTTGGCGGTTACACTCGGCAAGACTCAGGGGTCACTCCTGGTGGGGCTCAGGGGATCACATGTGGTGCCAGGGATCGAACCCAGGGTGGATGCGTGCGAGGCAAGTGCTTTGTCCCCTGCATTCTCTCTCCAACCTTCCTTAGGGGATATGCTGTACAATTTCTCCGGACCCCGCATGTGGAAAGGGTGTGGAGCTGCCTGGTGGTTGCTACCTGGCACCACCCCTGTCCCAAGCAATGTGATGTGAACGGCGCCCACACCCCCAAACCCAATACCTCTGCAGTCAGAAACCTGCCTATCTTCTTTCAGCTCGTCTCTGCAACCCCCAGTCGCCACCTCTACTGACTCCTGTCCCAAGACCCAAGACTCCTGCAAAGGGCTGCATTTCCAGCACCGTCTCAGGGCTGACATCACTCCCAGGCTTTTGTTCCAGAACATTCAGGAGCTACCCTGAACTCCAAGCCCTGAGTCCAGCAAGTGGGGTGCTTGCCTTGCGCGCGGCTGACCCAGGTTCGATCTACAGCATCCCCTCTGTTCTCTTAAGCACCACAAGGAGTAATTCCTGAGTGCAGAGCCAGGAGTAACCTGGCTCATTGAACATTGCCGGGTGTGACCCAAAATGCATAACCAAAAAAAAATTTAAAAAAAGAAATAAAAAAGAAAGAGTTACCCACTTTAGGTTTATCAAGGCAAAAAGTGACAGCTTCCTAGGGGGAGGGAGAGATAAAAAATTTTTTTTTAAACTCCAAGCCCTGCTCCCCATCTATCCCATGGCAGAATCCTTGTGGGTTTCTTTCCTAAACCACAAAAATCACATGACTCTGTAAGGGGCACAGGTGAAAACCACTTTTACTTTTCTCTTTTTTCTTCTTTTTTTTGGGGGGGGAGGGAGGATTGGGTCATACTCAGTGATGCTCAGGGTTCACTCCTGTACTCAGGAACCATTCCTGGTGGTGCTCGGGGACCACATTGGAACCAGGTCAGCCATATGCAAGGTGAACGCCCTCCCGCTGGACTATCTATCGCTCCAGCCCCTAAACTGAAAGTTTAGCTTTCAATTTCCAATAAGTTTCTGGGCGGGGGGAGAAACTTTGAAAAACAAAGTAGGGCTGAGGATGTAGCTCAAGGGATAGTCTTGGCACATGAAGACCGACCTGGGGATGATCCCTGGCATGGCAGGATTAAAAAATTTTTTTTCATGCCAGTGCATGTCACCAGTCTCACACATGAATGTGTTTTAATTGAGACAAAACACAGTGGTAGCATCAACTTTACCATCATCGAGCAAATCAGTTAAATAAATTAAAAATAAAATCAGTAAAAAGTCAGAACTGTTTTTTGTCTGATTGCTTATCTTTTTGTTTTTTCACTGATCACATTCTTGCTTTGGTTCAGTTCAGTTCAGTGCTGGTGCTGACCCAGGTATCACACACTGGCTCACGTCGCAGCACGGGGCCACATCCTTCATCTGTGTCCTCAGCTTTGAACACCAAGCACAAGAATCGCTTTTCTCGGGACCGAGAAATGGTCCAGCAGGTAAGGAGCCTGTTTTGCATGCGTCTGAGCCCGTTCAATGCCCGTCACCTCATGGGGTCCCCCGAGACTAGGAATGAGTCCCTGAGCGCAGAGCCAGGAGGAAGTCCTGAGCACAGCCGGGTATGGCATCAAATTCAAAACAAAAAAGAAATTGGAACCAGAGAGAGAAGAATATGTAAGGTGCCCGCCATGCACCTGGTCGACCCGAGTTTGATCCCTGGCTTCCATATGGTCTCCCAAACCTGCCCGGAGTGATTCCTGAGTGCAGGGCCAGGAGTAAGCCCTGAGCATGATCACCGGGTGTGACCCAAACACACACACACACACACACACACACACACACACACACACGTCATTTTTTCAAAGGAAATATTCACAGGGCACAAGTTGACAGTGGATAAGGCGCCTGCACCCACCCAAGCCGAGTCTGATCCCTGGCTCCCTAATGGTCTCCCAAGTCGCACCAGGAGTGATACCTGAGCACATGCCAGGAGTAAGCCCTGAGCACTACTAGGTGTGCCCCCAACCCCCAACCAAGAATGGCAATTATTCAGCATCTTAATATTTGCAGAAAAGGACCTCAGAGGAACAAGTATTTTTACTAACCAATTCACGAATTCCTCCCCTAACGCACCGCCCCAGCCCCTTAACCATGTTTTGATTCCGAATCCAATGCCAGCAATCCTTACAAGTACATTAGTCACAGAAAAAGAATTGAAATTGGATTTGCATACAGTGTTCACTACTGAAGTGTGCCAAAGCATATTTTTAAAACAATGAGAGTGAGGGCCACAAGGACATAAAATACACTATGTACTAAAAATAGATTAGATGCAAGCCGTGTGTTGTGGAACTTGTTTGCACACTGAGACTCATTCAACATCTTAGGGTTGTATTTTTTGGGGGGGTGCAGTATGGGGGGTGCTGGTTTGTTGGCTTTCATCAGGGTTGGTGCTGGGGATGGAATCCAGAGCCTCACACATGCCAGGGTTCTCCCACTAGCCCCCTCCCTAGCCCCCTGTCTCCTCAGTCAGCCTCAGCAAGTTCATGCAGATTATGGGTGGGTTGACGTATTCGATGGTGATAACGAAAAGATAAAGTTTAAAAATGATGGGTGGGGGACCAGAGCAACAGCATGGCAGGAGGGCATTTACCTGGCACACAGCCGAACTGGGTTCAATCCCCGGCATCCCATATGGTCTCCCAAGCACCACCAGGAGCGATTCCTGAGTGCAGAGCCAGGGAAACCCCTGAGCATTGCTGGTGTGACCCAAAAAATTAAAAAAAAATTAAAAATGATGGGTGGGAAAAGAGGAAATGATAGATAAAAAAAACAGGTGGATGGATGAATGGATGGATAGGTGGATGGATAGATGGGCAGAAGGACAGAGAGACAGATAAGCAGAGGAGTGCTTTCCAAACCAGTCCTACTAAAGGGCCACTGTTATTATTTTCAGTCCATCAAGACTTATGCCTGGTCCGATTGCTCGGGTCACACATGACTCACCAAATTAAGCCTGGCACACCCAAGCTACCCTATTCCACAAAACAAGCACCCAGATCACGTGTGGAGACATCACGGCGTGTTACTGCCTATAAATGTTTCTAAACGTGACCTAGTAGATGGCTCAAAGGTCTGGAGCACATGCTCCGTATACAGGAGGCCCAGGAGTAAGTCCTAGCGCAGTCAGTGGGAATGACCCTCGAGCACTGTACTGGGAGTAGCCCTCAAGCATTCCCAGTGTGGCCCGCACACCTCCAAAGGAAAGGCATTTCTAGCTCTCCCTAGGCCAGCTGCCTTGGCACAGTCTCCATGTGGGCACCACACAGTTCCACGAATAGACTTGTCACACAGGGTCCCCAGACACCCACCTGGGAAGGCAGCACGCGGACCAAACCTGGCGTCCACTCCTGTGCGAGGGTAGGTGGGAGTGTGGGGACAGGCACGGGACAGGACAGCTGTCAAGACGGATGCCAGACCTGTGCCCGACCCCAGTCCCACCCCAGTCCCACCTGGCCCCCCAAGTACCACCCAAGTTTTGCTAGACCAGGGCACAAGCAGCCTCCGTCAGCGGGCCCAAGCACTGAGCCACCAGCACCGCTGGCTGAGAACCACCCGGAGCTGCTCCAGGACACTTGGGCAGTCAGAAAACAGCAGGAGGCACAGGAACACAAACTCGGTAGGTGGGTCAGCAGGTGCGAAAGAGACCACAGACAAGCCGGCCAGAGAGCAAACAAGGTGGCCAGAGTTGGTCACTCTCGGTACAGAGCGTAACTGGATGAGCTTTCACACCGGCTCTGCTACATGGGAACCCAGGAAGACGAGGATTCCATTTCCTTGTCTTTTCCTACAGTTGTCTGAACATACGTTGGCTTTGAATAATAAAAAGAAAGTCAGACACTGTTTTCTTCAGTAGGGATGAAAATTCATTCATTCTTAAAAAAGAAATCTTTTTTAAGTATGGGGGGAGGGGAGAGAGAGAGAGAGAGAGAGAGAGAGAGAGAGAGAGAGAGAGAGAGAGAGAGAGAGAGAGAGAG
>JAOXYA010105464.1:0-10764 GCA_028565675.1 Sorex palustris | reverse complement strand
CAATGGGGGGAGAGAGAGAGAGAGAGAAAGAGAGAGAGAGAGAGAGAGAGAGAGAGAGAGAGAGAAGCAGAAAACTCCTGCCATAGAGGCATGCGGGGGGGGATGAGGATGATGGGAGGGAATCTGGGGACCCTGGTGCTGGGAAACGTACACTGGTGGAGGGATGGGTGTTGGAATACTGTATGACTGAAATGCAATCATGGACAACCTTGTAAGGGTCTATCTCACAGTGATTCAATTAAAAAGTTAAAAAGAAAATTAAAAAAAATTTAACAAAAGGCAGCTCTGAGTTTTCTTTGTGCAGATGAGTCCAAAGAGCTAGAGCCAGAGAGATAACAAGCTCTTGCCTTGCATATGCCAACTCTGGTTTGATCCTTCATTCTGGTCCCCTGAGCACCACCAGGAGTGACTCCTGAGCCGGATGTGGGCCCTCAAAATTCCCCCACCCAAAAACAGAGAAAAATCTCTTCCCTAGTTATCTCTGCCCCGGTGCAGAGATAAGTGAAGAAACTGCTTTAGAATCTGCACACTTAATGCTCTCTCTCTCTCTCTCTCTCTCTCTCTCTCTCTCTCCAAACCCGGCCGTGCTCAGGTCTTACTCCTGGCTCTTCACTCCGTGATCACTCCCGGCAGTACTGGGGGCACTATATGTGTGGAGCTGTGGATCAAATCAGGGTCAGCCTCATGCAAGGCAAATGCCTTTATCCCTGACCCCAATCTCTGACTATTTTTTTTTAAATAAAAGAACTTGTGTTCATTCCAATGTGGCATGTGGATGAGTCATTCCTGGCCGGTTCTGCTGACCAAGTAAGCAGATGCTTGCTGTCCAGGGAGTTCGCTGTCCACTTTGTGCTGACCATGTCCCAGAAAGTTAGGGCCATGCTACCAGGACCTCTCTGTCCCCACTGCGACAGTCCCATGGACAAGTTACGGCAACTTTGGGGGGGAGGCATAGGTCTTGGGCCACATGCAGCTCTACTCCCTGTTCTGTGCTCAGGGATCTCTCCTGGTGTTGTTTAGGAGGTTACCTGTGACTCGGGTGATGGGGGTGGGGTTTCCGCGTGCAAGGGAAGCCCCTTAGCCCTTGGACTATTCCTCTGGCCCAGTTTCTGGTATTTCTATGAACACCAAGTCTGCTGCCCTGAACTTCAACAGTTGACCCAGAAAGGCCACGATGAGAGAATTACAAATACTCTCTGCACAGAATATGAGAAAGGGAGAAGAGACACAGCTCGGTGGGAAATCTGAACTGCACCAAAACCAGAATCACGCGCCCTCTGCCTCCGGGAAGCAGTTCCTTCCTCACCCTTTCCTCCATGGCATTTTCTTTTCTTTTCATTTTTTCTTTTTAAATTGAATCACCGTGAGATAACAGTTACAAAGCATTCATGTTTGAGTTTCAGACATACAATGATTGAACACCCATCTCTCCACCAGTGCACATCTTCCACCACCAACATTCCCAGTATACCGCCCCCCCACCAGCCCTCCCCCTGCCTCTATGGCAGACAGTTTCCCCCATACTCTCTCTCTACCTTTGGGCTTTATGGTTTGCAATACAGATACTGAGAGGCTATCACGGTTGGTCCTTTATCTACTTTCAGCACACATCTCCCATCCTGAACAATTCCTCCAACCATCATTGACTTAGTGATCCCTTCTCTATCCCAGCTGCCTTCTCCCCCAGCTCAAGAGGCAGGCTGTCAACTATGGGGCAATACTCCTGGCCCTTGTGTCTACTGTCCTTGGGTGTCCGTCTCATATTATGTTATTTTATATTCCTTGGTGGCATTTTCTTCTTCCTCCCTTTCCTCTTCCAACCCGACCCTTTCAAACCTTCTAGAGTGAGGGCAGAGCAGGCAGGGAGATTACTTTGCACACACCTGACCCAGGTTCGATTCCTGGCATTTCCAAACGATCCCCTGAGCACTGCCAGGAGAAATTTCTGAGTGCAGAGCCAGGAGTAACCCCTGTGAATCTCTGGGTGTGACCCAAAAAGAAAATAAAGTAGTAAAGGAGCAAACTGAGAAAAGGCTGTTAAAAAAACACCAAAGGCCAGGCAATGAAATAAATGATGTGCTGAAAGCAAAATTTCCTTGGGTTGCGTTAATACTAAATAAAAAAAGACTATGCACATAAGTAGAACTAGAAGAAGCACTACTCGAGAACAGAACGTGATGATCTTACTTATCTTGGCTCAAGTACTTAAAGAAGAAAAACATAATCACAGGAATGTCAGGGCTAGGGAGATCACCCAAAGGGCAGGAGCACACAATCCACATGCAGGAGCCCCTATACCACCTATTCTGCAAATATTTCCATGTGTCCCTCCCCCACACCCCATGAAAAAAGTCAAAACAGAAACACACAGAAATGTTACCTAGGAAGAGAATCCTTTAACCTAAAATCTCAAAAGTTATCACCTGTAGCTACTGATAATTCTCATGTCAAGGATTAATATGAAAGAAAGGGAAGGAAAATAGCAAAGTTTGAGATTAAATATTTTTAAATGCAAAATGATTATTTTTTATCTGAAGTTTACAGAATGGTTAAAATTTTCATTAATTATGATCGTCATAACTGTGCCCTTTCTTTTAGCAGAACAGATATTCTTCAATAACTGACCATTTTGTTGTTCATCAGTATTTTTGTATACTCACTTTGATCTGTACTTTGTTTCTTAGAGTCTTGTCCCTTGGGTGTTAAGCCATATCCCATTTCTATAAGCACGTGGTCCAAGAGTTTTCCTAGAAGTGATTAAGAAAATAGATCTTCAATAAGAAATTATACCAAAAATTAAAAAGAAAAGCAAAACACAGAACATGTCATACTTAGCAACAATTATCTTCAAACAGATAAAAAGACAAAAAATATTCCAAAGTATTTCCATTTCCACAATTTTAACACTATGTACTTACAGTCTCAATACTAGAAAAAGACAGTTCAGTGAAGTTGTGTTATACACACTAAAGAGAGGCTGAATTCAGAGGAATACTTGAGTTTATCAGTAAAGGAGTAGCAATCTGGAACAGACTTTCTAATTTTTATATTACAAGTTGAATGTAATTACCTACGTACTATTGTCTAATATCTAGCTTTTTAATCCACCTGATTCAATAAACTGGTGCAAAGTCTCTTGCCAACTGCAAGAGCAGGGCCAAAACCACATTTTCAGTCAGTTCCATTCTGACTGAATGCACAGTGACACTTAGTCTCACTTCAAACTTTTACTACTTTTCTGTTAATTGGTAATGACTCAGTATCACATTAAATGCCCCATTTATCAATGTTGGTTTTTGGGGAATAGGGACAATACCCAGTGGTGCTTGGGGCTTACTCCTGGCTCTCGCTCCTGGTGGGCTCAGGGGACCATATATGGTGTCAGGACTGAACTCTGGTCAGTGGCATGTAAGTCTAACACCTTACATGATGCACTATTGTTCTGACCCTTTAACCAATTTCTCTGCCTAGTTGGTGGACTGTACTTATCTTGGGGCACTTTAGGATTGCTAGATAATTAGGTACTTAAATGCTCCATTTAAAAAGAAAAATTCAGATTTTACCTGAACTTTGCAGCCTAACATCCACAGCAAAGGTAACTACTTCCTCTTTTAAGATGTCAACAATCTTTAGAGAGCAGAACTGTTCCATTAACATTGATTTAGTAGCTTTGATACACTCATTGCTCCAATTTCCCTCCACTGGGATAACATTGGCTACACAGCACCTTATGGCCTGAAAGATGTTATACAAGTTACTAATAAAATTGGAACTTGAAAATGATTATTGTGTGATAATTTTCAAAAATAGTGTACTCAAGCTAAAAGTGCATCAAAGTATTCAAGTGCTAACTGGACAAAAATTTTAAGTATAATGATTTCTCCTGATACTCTACACATAGTATTCTTCCTTTGAGGGCTTTAAGTTTGAGGGAAAAAGAATTCTTTAATTACAAATGCTTCCATATAATGTAATACAAATACTTCCAGATAATATAACACAGAAGCAACTTTTTCATGAGAATATTGATAGGCTATGCCTTAAAAGGGCTAACAAATTCTCACCAAAAACAGTACATAAACAAGGGCTAATAAAATAGAGCCAAGAAAACTAATTAGTATTTAAATATGCCAATTGGAAGCTTTTAAAGCTATAAAGATGGTATAATCGGGCAAACAGCTACTGTGTCCACTGAAACGCTCAAAACTGCTCCTCTGGGACACCATCAAATAATGTACGATGAACACTCACACAGGGAGGAAATAAGTCAATGCTTCTGTTTAGCTGGTGAATTCTGTCCACAGGAATTTTTTCTTCATTTCCATAATCAATATATAAGACTTGAGCCTTCTTCTGCAGCATATCCACATCTTTTATTGCTACTCTGTTCCAAGTCTGAAAGTAAAATATACTGATGCACTACCTGAATATGCCATTTCTCCCTCTGAGGCCTAAAAGCTCTTTACCAATCTACAGAAGATGCAAAGAAAAGGCTTTTGTTCTGAGGTATTCAATTAACAAGTGAACGTGGTGCTCAGAAATTCTCCTCATTATCTACTGAGGACAATTCAATCAGCAGCACAGCTGGTTTCCAAGTTGGTCCAGTCAGTCCCCTTGATCATACGCCAAGAGCCCAGCTCACCAATAAACATAAGCTCCATGACTAGGAGCCAGCAAACAGCAACTGAGAGGCCTATCAAGAGAGCTAGAGAGGGCTGGGCCATGGAAAAGTAACCAAACTATCCTGGAATACTGACTGAGGAAGAGAACCAGGAGGATACCCAGCATCTCCTGTAAGTCCCCAACACCTCATTACAATCTTTGATTGTGTCAACTCAACACCAGAGTCAATTGAAAACATCTTATTAAATAATTCCTGTCATCAGGAATTGGTTACCTGGTCCACTGTATACTTGGCAACACACACTTCCCCCTTAACAGGAATATAATCATCTTCATGTGCCTTATTTGCATATGTTTCCTTCAAGCTTGCAGAGAGCTGGTTCATGTATTCTAAAACTTCTGAAGAATACAACTGCACATGGAAATCTCCCGGGTGTTTGAATTCGGTAATTGTACCCTTTGAAAGAGGGAGAAAGTGTAATGACTCACTGAGAACACAGCAGATGTGCACCTTACAGCTTCAGAACGAGATACCCAAAGCACCGAACAGAGTTCTGGAGGTCTTTATGGATTTCAACAGCAACCCTTTGTATCTATCTTCTAAACCCGACCTGAAGCCAGGAGACAGGGCCTGGGGTGGGCTCAGGTGGTCAAGTATACACGCCTAGAACCCTGGCACCACCTGGATCCCCAAGTGCCACAGTTATATGTGTGAGAGTCCCCAGCACCAGAGTGTAAAATTAGAAAAATAGGGAACAAGGAAGCAAAGAAAAAAACCCACTACAGTTCTTTGGATCATTTTGCAAATTAAATAAATACCTTTATTTCCATAGTTTCCCTGAGTTGCAGACTTCTCAAATCAGAAAACATTATTTTATCAGCAGAAATGGTTATTTCTTTAGTAACTCCAAGAGGATAATCACTCTAGTATGAAAAAGACACATAAACTAAGTTGTAAATAAGCATGCTTCAGTGATACTTTAACATTTTTCTGAGTTGGGGCCTAACTCAGGCTTGACTAGAGAAAAGTGGAGGCCCTCAAGGGCCACTGAAATCCACTACTGGCCACCATTACATACACATACAGGGAGTACCCAAGAGCCAGGTCACAAGTGGATTGTACTTAATGCTCTTTGGATCATACTAAAACTACTACACAAAGTCCAGGCAACATTTTTCTTAGTGACTGGAGACAACTACAAAAAAGATTCTACTGTGCCCAAATAATGTTCTTTTGAGACATGGTCAGGCTGGGACCGCACTCAGCAACAGAGTGCTTACCCTGTATGTGTGAGGCTCTGGATTCAATCCCTGGTAGTACACACACCCCTCACTGCTGTGTACACCCACCCGCCCACCCACCCACACATCACTTTTTGAAGGCTAGGCAAAATAATTCAAAAGTTCCCTGCCCCCAACTCCTAAGACATTCACAAAGGTAAACAGATTTATTCCACAGGTAATATTTCCTTGGAAGAAAACACTGATGAGAAATTATTTCACTTAGCTTTCTATCCTCTCATTTCAATAAAGGGGAATTCTTCAAATTTATCCTAAGGCCAATGAGTGTCATACCTCTTTTTTTACTTCTGTGTTCTTTGTTTCAAGAGATGACTTAGTTTCTTCAAGTTTTGGGGAACTGAAATAAAGCAACTCATTTACAACTTTTGAAAATGAGGAGGATCGATTATTAGGAGAGATCATAAGGTCCAATTCTCTATCAACAAAATCCAGAAGGCCAAATGCACCTGACACTGAACACTCACAGGTGGGCGTTCTACTCAGATGTGCAAAAGCTGCTTAAGCAAAGGGGGTGACCCTACTCCAAGCCCCAGTTGTCTCATATCTATAATGGAGATATTCTCACAATATCTAATTGGAGGCTTGAGTCTCAAGCATGGGCCTACACATGAAATTTTGTAACTGGACATTATTAAGCAAATCAAGTTGATGTCCTTTAAAGTTGGCAGAGCTCCACCTTACTCAAATTCAGCAAATACAGGATACTGAAAGTCGAGCTCTCTAAACATCCAGCTCACTTTGGGTCCCCAACTTTAACACAAGCTATCTAAGATGTCTACACTGGTGAGAATAATTCGCAGAACTGTAGGTTCAGATCTGCACGTTAGGTCCTAGAAGTCAAAAATAACGACAGTCACTGCAGTTACGGTCTGATTAAGGGAGTCATCTTTGAACATTCTCGTGAAGGGGGAGGACTGGCACGTACTTTTGTTGCATGGGCTTACACACGATGCTGTGCTCGGACCAGTCCCTCCTCTGGCAGGTGGTGGAGCAGTAGTATGTTTGCTTGCACTGGGAGCACCTCAGTGAGCCTGTGCGACAGAGCCCGTGACATCAGTGAGGTTTCACTCCAAATGTTTGTGGTTGAGATCAAGACATTTTCAAAGACAGGACATGCCAAACATAATGATATTAAATATACCAAGAGGATTATTTGAAGAGAATTACGCTGTTTGTGACCAGGTGCTAAGATCAAAGGGGTAAAGCGCTCTCAAAAATGCAGAGACAAAGGAGGACCAGGTTGAAGAGGGAGGGAGAAATGGGAGTCCAAAGAACAATGTGACAGCCACAGGACAAAGGGAAAGGGTGCTGTGTGGTCCTTACAACAATAGCACCATGAAGAAAAATCCCAGAAGAAAAAACAAGGGAGACAATCACACCCCCAAATGGTTTGGAAATAAGAGAAACAGTCCGAATAAGAAGCCAGGCAGAAGAAAACAAATTAAAAAAAAAAAACAGAACAGGGGCCATAGCATAATAGTACAGCAGGTGGGGCGTCTACTTTGCTCCAGGTTGACCCAGGTTCGAACGGTCCCTGGCATCCCATAGGGTCCCCTTGGACCACCAGGAGTGATCCCTGAGCTCAAAGTCATGAGTAAGCCCTGAGCATCACTAGGTGTGGTCTCAAAACAAAAACAAACCAACCCAAAGAAACAACAACAACAACAACAACAACAACAGGCTAAATGTGTATGTGTGTGTGAGAGAGAGAGAGAGAGAAGAGAAGAGAAAAGGTGTCCGCCATAGAGGACTGGGGACATTGGTGGTGGGAAATGTGCACTGGTGAGGGATTGGTGTTGGAAGATTGTATGACTGAAACCCAATCATGAACAATTTTCAACTTTATTTCACAGGATTCAATAAAAAGGGGAAAAATGAAAAGAAAATAATGTTCAGAATTCTATCAGGAAAATGTACACTGAAGCTACAATGGTATTTCACTGTACAACCTGAGGGAACAATGGACACATATCCCCAATAGAAATGAAGGAGAATGCTTTATTTTGGGAAATGGTTGGGTGGTTTCTTATAAAGTTCTACATATGCCTACCCTTGGACTGGATAACCCTTGGGCTTGGATCCATTATGAACCCACGAAAAACTGAGAAAGGGCCAGGTGGATGGCTCAAAGGGCAGGAGCACATGCTTTGTATGCAGAAGGCTCTGTTCGACCCCCCAGCACAACATCGTCTTAGAACACTGTGGGAGCACCCCCCAGCATTGAGCAAGGAGTAGTGCCAAAACAGAAAAGAAAAAACTAAAAACTAAAAACTGAAAACTAAAAACATTATCTCCACCAAAAGACTTTACAAAACTGTAGAGAGCTGGGCTTGTAAACAGCCAAAACACTAAGCACAAGCAAAATGTCCAAGAGAACAAATAAATGGTCTTTGGTGTAAGTGTATGACAGAATTACACAGTAATAAATAATGTACTGTGTAATTAATGTGAGTTAATTTCAAATATATCATTCTAAGTTTTAAAAAGCTTAAACAAGAGTCCTTACCATCTGGTTCCATTTACATAAAATCCTGTAATTAGCAAAACCAATTTATGGTGAGAAAATATCAGTAGACTATCTCTCAACAGCCTTTGGGAGAATTCAGCGACGGGGTAGGAATATTAGGAAAGTTTCTTTGATAATAGAAATAGTTTAAATCTTAAGAGGGGTGCAAATTTGTGAATTTCAAAGCACGCAAGTTTTACCTTAAAAACAAGAACCACAATATAAAAGGAGGGGGCTCAGCAGCAATGCACATGCTTTGCATGTGTGCGGGCCAGGGTTCAATCCCTGCCCCTGCACAAAAGTAATAGGTCAGAACAGAAAGGCACAGATGAACAAGACTACAGGATACTGGTAGCTGTGGTTTGTAAGATGTATGGTGCATACATACTATTCTGTTTATACTTTACATATCTCAAAACTTTCAACATAAGCACATTTCAAGTGTGTAAAGTAACCCAGCAGAGCTGAGAGCAACATGCTTACCAAACAGCCCACAGCGATGGCAAGTTGTTGACCGAAAAGGCGATGCTAAGGAGTTGAACAGCGCTGGGTTGTTTATGGACAATGAATTCTCAACCAACTCATGTATTTTTTTTGACTTTGCTGGAGACGCATTATTGCCAGGTTTCTGTTAAAGAGAACTGCAGCATTAAAACATGGCAATAAGGCCTTTTTTTTTTTAAATACAAAACTAGAAGAAAATTTCTCTTCTGGAAAGAAAATATATCCACTTTTCTGACATTAAGCACAAAAAACCTGTGGGCTTGTAAAAAAAACAGGCACCTTTTGAAATAAGTCTAGGAACCAGTTAGGAACTGGGGTCCAGAGACCAGGAAGCTGGTGAGTTCCTTGAGGTTGCCCTCACACATTCACACTCATACCTCCTGGAGGTACTGTTTATTTTTACATCAAATATCCCAGACCAGGATGCTGGAGACTCCATCAACTCAGAAACCCCAAAGGCAGACAATCATATAAAGCATGCTCTTTCCACCAAAGAGACAGGAAAGGCAGCCCAGCAGGGGAGCAGGCTTTGATCAGTAACTGCTCTTCTCCAGATAAAACCCACAGCCTCTCCTACCTACCAGCCAAGGGAGACTGGGCTCAAAGGTCTCTGCTGCTTGCTTCCCCCAACCCAACCCTGTTAACCCCCCACAAGCAGTAAAGGCCCAACCAGGAGGGAATCTCCTCCCCGGGGACTCCATGGGAACCAGGTCCCCACCTAGTGCTACTAGTTGTGCCAGCCTCCCCTCTGCCGTGGTCTTGGGGGGGGGGATTAAGGACAGGCAGGAGGGCTTTCTCCATGTTTCTCCAGGCGATCTGACCACCAGTCTCTGCCCGCCTGCTCAGCCTCTCCCTACTTCACCCTTTGAGTCTGAGCGATCACAAGTATTCCCCTCGCCCAGTCAGTAGGGGAGAAGCTGAAACAACCACCCTCATCTAGCAGCAAAAAGAGCACCCTTTAGGGTATCAACAGAGGCGAGTGGGGTACGCAGATCCAACTCCAATCTGACAGCACCCCTACCCACCTCTACGCTCTTCCCTGGTGGAGCAGTGCAGGCAGAAGTTGCCTTTCACAGTCAATAAGATACAGAGCTTCACAATTCAAATTTCAACAGAAAATAACCCGTCATTCACAATCATACTGGAAAAAAAAATCTAAGAGAATTTAGCTCATGTGGTAATGATTTTTAGGTGATAATCAACAAGGAATTATGCACTTTTGAACAAGTAAGAAGAATCTCAGCAACACACACAAGAGAGAAGAAATGGATAGTTATAAACTGAAAAGCAGAGACAGGGACTTAACAACATAAAGATGGGAACAGAGGCATGAATCCCTAAACTTTGTATAACAGAGACAAAACCAGAACATGGATGTGAAAAAGAAAATAGGAGTCTCGGGGTCCTGTGTGGGCTGTAGTAACAGAGGCTCTTCTGGAGAGACAAGGCTGCACTTAAGTAGCACTGTCCTCCTGCTGTTTATCTACTTGCTCGAGTGGGCACCAGTAACGTCTCCACTGTGAGACTTGTTACAGTTTTTGGCATATTGAATAGGTCACGGGTAGCTTGCCGGGCTTTGCCGTGCGGACCGGATATTCTCAGTAGCTTGCCGGGTGGAGGAATCAAACTTGAGTTGGCTGCGTGCAAGGCAGATGCCCTACCTGCTGTGCTATTGCTCCAGCCCAAATGTCAGAATTTGGCAAAAGATAAAAGGTAAAGGTAAAGGCCCTCCCATTGTTCGTCGATTTGCTTAAGCGGGCCCAGTAACGTCTCCATTGGAGACTTTGTTGTTACTGTATTTGGCATATCGAATACGTCACGGGGAGCTT
>JAOXYA010105455.1:0-10764 GCA_028565675.1 Sorex palustris | reverse complement strand
TTTTCAGAAGCAGACTCTATTAGTTTTATTCCTTAATTCATTTGGTGCAGAATGTGTGTGTATGTATATATGTGTACTTACGTGCACTTGTGACTGTGCTGCATGTTTTATGTTGTAGTATTATGTATTAAGATTAATTGTGTAAATGAATTGAAGACTAATAGTTTTAAAGTTGCCCAGTAGATTGGATGCACAGCTTTCTAAAATTGAGTACTTTCTCAAGTGATTATAAAAAAATCACAAATCTGTGGTGTTCATGCCCAATTCAATCAGCTCAATCAATAGCAGTACTCCTACATTATTTATATAAAAAAAAATCACAAATCTTCCTGTATTCCTCTGAAAACTTCTGTAACCTCCTGGGACTCTTCTCTGCAGAAGGAAAAAGGGGAGATTGGGAATTGTCAGGCTCCTGAGCTGTGTGGGGGATGGGGTGGGCAAAAAAACAAAAACAAAAAGTAAAACAAAAGAAGAAAGTAAAGGGGAAAAAGAGGAGATCATCTGTTTTCTATTCTAGTTTTCCCTATCGCAGAAACCCCTGACAACCATTTGGTTTTGCTGAGGTTCTGGAGGCTCTGTGACCTCCCTGCTCACTCACAGAGAAAGAACCTTGGTCACTGGACTCCACCTTGCGTGCTTCCTCCTTTCTCTAGCCTGTTGAGTTGAATGGAGGGAAGGCAAAGGGATTTTGCTCCTTTGCTCTAAGGTGGTGACATTAGAGAATCCTTTCCTTTTCTTGTTCTGGACAAGTTGGAGCTCTGAAGTAAAACTGAGAGATGTATGATTTGTGCACTGATCAGAGAATCAGACATTTATCTGAAAGGGGGTAATAAAGTTGAGGGTTACAAAGATAGTATTTTTCATTTTCCTTTTTTTGAGATACTTGAATTTTATTATCAGTGCTTTCTTTAGTACTGAGGTTCCCAGAGTTCCTTAGCCTGTCTCCCCTCTTTCCGAAAAATTCCTCCGTCTCCCCCACCCCCTCCATCATCGACCTCCTTCAAGTGAGCCCAGGTAGTGCTAAGGCAATGTGCACCCCCATTTTTTTAGTGCCCCTGGTGGAGGGGTGTCGTCATCCACTTTAGGAAAGACTATTTTAGATGTTGTCTTTTCCCTCGTTCCTATCAGATTTATTTAGGAACTTAAGGACATCAAGTGGCTTAGCTTAAACTTTCCCATCTGTTGGCTCCTTGCCTAAAAAGTTTTGATGAGATGCTGGATAGTAGGAACATAAAATAGTTAAATCAAGTAAAACACATATAGTTAAGTCAAAGGTACTGATTTGAAGACATGTAAAAGATGTTTTGCAATCCTCCTCATTCACTTGGTGTCCTATTGCTAGCTTGTTTTAAAGTCAGCCAACTTTGAGTATGATTTCTAAGATGCTTTTTGGTGAGAAAGAGGCATATTTTAATTTAAAAATTTTACCTTCAATTTTGTTTCTGCAGATTCTTTTGAAAAATCTTTGTTTCTAGGCCTTATTTTGGTTTTTTGATGATTGTCAAAAAAATGTTTTCTTAGAAAACTATGAAAGATAATTATGAAATATATACTGTGAAGTATAGGATATTTAACATGAAAAATAACTTTTATAAGAACTCAATTAAAGCTGATGTGTATATAGCAGATTTATAAACATTAATTACAAAAAGCTACTTTTGTGCTCAGTTTTATAATTTATAGAATTATTACCACCAAAATTACATATGTAGTGCATGTCAATTTTATTAATCCCATGGATTAATTTTACTGAACCAAAAAAAGTTTACAATTTGATAATTATTTAGGTACTATAATAATTTATTAAAATGTTTTTTTTCAATTTTTTTTTAGGTAAAGAATAAAAAGTATCAAGGTAAATATTTAGAATTCTTTGCTATTTATGCTAACCCTTAATATTGGTGTTTGGTATGAATTGTGTATAAGCTATAACTCAATCAGTGGCATCTGGATTGACTTAAACCGCTCTTCAAAGTGCTTATAGAGTAGATGGTGATGCTGCAGAATTGAGAGGAATGAGGGGGAACATGATAGGGCGATCATGGTTAGTCTAATTTGGGAAGATTGGCTATGAACATTAAACAAATGCAAAGAAATTATCACATGTTAATGGTGTGCCTAAACTAATGGTTTAGTTAGTATAGGGTGTAAGTAAATAACTGCGGGAATAGGATTACAAACCAGTATGCTTGCTTTTGTTCTTCTTTCAACTAACAATTTGAAGTGATTACATTTTCTGAGAAGAAAGATGCTTCCTAATGGGAGGATACTGGCCTAAAGCAATCTATATTTCCTGTCTTTGAAAAGAAATTGAATCTGGAGCCAGAGAGAGAGCTCAGCAGACTGACTTCACGCTTTGCGTGTGGGAAGGGGGACTGGCACGCTCACCTTTGGGACTGTCCCCCACGCAGAGTTGGGTCCAAGCACCACTGGGTGTGGCTAAAGAGCCAGTGAATAAATAAATTGGAATCTGGTTGAAATAAAAGTAATCGCCCTTAAGTGTTAGTCATTCTGGACTGGGGGCTCTCAGAGGGCTGGAGCTTCTGCTTTGCAGTTTGAGCAGCCGCCCAAGCGGCCTCCTCTCCACCCAGGACCATCAGATGTGGCTTGGAACTGCTTGGCCTGTAGAGCACTGATCTGCCTGCCTGAGCACTGAACTGTTGGATGCCACAGCTGGACAGATAGTACAAGGAGTGGCCTCTGGCTCCTCTGAGCTTTGCTTGGATGGGCCCAGAAAGAGTATTTTTTTTTCCTATGATTTCTTTTTTGTTGTTTTTGGGCCACACGGGGCGATGTTCAGGGGCTACTCCTGACTTGTGGTGCTCAAGGGACCATATGGGATACCAGAGACTGAATATGGGAAGGCTGTGTACAAGGCAGGCGGCTTACCCTCTATACTATCTGTACCATCTCTCCGGCCCTCAGAGGCTTTATTTTTATGGTGCTTTCATGCCTTATTGTACTAGCTACAAATAACAATTTTGAAGAGCGGAGGGTCATCCAATGGTTCTGTGGGAGCTGTTTCCGAGAGGTGCTCAGAAGCTGTCCATGGTGGTGTGCTGGAGGACATGATAGTTATGCTTAGAAGGCATCTCCATGTCATGCTAGGTCACCCATGCCTGCCTAAACAATGGCCCATAAAAAGGGGAAAGGCAGTTTGGTTTGGTCATGAATCTCCTGGATTTCTCCCCCTATCCTCCCACCCCAACCTTTAGTTACGGAACAACAAATTTCTGAGAAGGTGGAGAATCTCAAAAAAGAAAATTCAGAACTTGCTCAAGAATTGTCAAATTATGAACAGAAGGTATGATGATTGTTTCTTATGTTCCCCTCCACCCCCGATTCCAGCTGAATCCTATGCTCCTGTCTTCTAGTTCATTAATGAATTTTAAAGTCCTATTTTTTGTTATGTCCTACTAACCATTCGAATATAAGTCATCCTACATATGAAGCTCTGCTTTCTGCTCTAAGGGATCACCTATTTAGAGAGGCACCATAGTGTGTTTCTGATTTCTGAATGCTTTCATGCAGTTTAAGGAGTCCAAGAAGCTTGCTCAAGAAACCAAGAAATTGAACGTCATTCTTTCTGATAAAGCTGCAAAATACGAGGTAAAAAAATCCTGTTTTGGGTATTTCATTCTAAAAGAGAAAAGCAGAAGTATAATATTGTCTTAATTTTTGTGTAGGATAAGATCAAGAAGCTTGAAGAAAGTAATGAATCTCTGAATAACACAGCTAGAAGTCTGCGAGATATTTTGGAATCTGAGCGAGTCCAGAATGCCAAGAATAAGGACTTGGTAAGAGTTTTGCTGCTAGGTGTTACTGTAATTTGTCTTTTGAACTCTGGTAAATAGAGTTGAACTCTGCATTTTTCAGTGCTTTAACTTGAGTAAAATTAGGAGAGAAATGAAATTCCTGACCATTATTGAAGAATTTTAAATGCTAATGTCACAAGTTAAATTTTTATGGGCCTAGGAAGTCTTTTACCTCAGCCCTGAATAATTTTCTTATTGTTTAACTAAGCCCTCTGTAGTAAGTGGAACAACTGAAAAATCGTAGTCCAATAGAATACTCCCAGTACCTTGATTTATTTTGCTTTGTTCTTTTTAAAAAATTTACTCTTAACTTTAGAAGAGGTTCAGAATTATAATAAAAGTTTCAGTGGGATGAGGGGGGGAGAAGGGGAGGAGCGGGGGAAGGATAGGGGAGAGAGAGAGAGCGCTAGCGAGCTAAGGCCCTTGCCTTGCATGCAACTGACCTGGGTTCAGTTCCTGACACTTTAAATCTTTGATCCCCGAAGACCACCCATGAGTGATCCCTGAACACATAGTTAGGAGTAAGCCCTGAGCACTGGAAGTGATCCCCATCTTCTTATCCCGCTCTCCCTAAAAACAGTTCCAAAGATGGTAGAGTGGCCTTTCCCATATAGTCCTGGTAAGATTGATCATCTGCTAAAATTCTAATACTCTTTTTTTTCCCATGTGGCAGATACTGGAAAACAAAAAATCTATAAAGAAGTTAAAGGATGTTATTTCAATGAACGCTTCTGAATTATCAGAGGTAAAGCTGTGTGTAATTTCTACAGGATACTAATACTGTATCTTAATTTGTTAACGAGCAAACATTTGATATATGCTAAAAATGCCTAAACCAAGAATTATGACTAAGTTGGGAGTGTGTAACATTTTTTTGTTTGTAATTTTATGAATGGTAATGTTTTTTTAGGTTCAGATTGCTCTTAATGAGGCTAAACTTAGTGAAGAAAAGGTGAAGTCTGAATGTCACCGAGTTCAAGAAGAAAATGCTAGACTGAAGAAGAAGGAGGATCAGGTAAAGAAAGTTCACGTCTAGTATTGTTAATCTTGGTACCTCAATTAAAATGTTAAGAGAAAATTTAAAAAATTATATATCTTCGAGAACAAGGGAACCAAATGCCATGAAGTTGAATATTCAAATTTGCGTGTGTGATTCTATTCTTAGATACACGAATTCAGGTGATGCTCTTCAAATTAAGTGTATTTGTATGATCTCCATTTGATCTGATGTTTTTGTCTCTTTGTATAGTTTCTTGTACAAAGCTTAGTTGTCAAGTCCTCAGTCATTCATTTGAATAGCTTCAAGGGAGCATCAGATTGTTTTCTCAGATCAAGGTATTGAGTATCTTACATCAAATAAAAGGTGTCTATAATCTGTTCTTTGAACAGTTTATACCCCACTGACAAAAGGCGAGTTAGTGATTTTGAGTTGAATTTGGGAGACTGTAAGGTGTACCCTGTACCCCTTTTGTTTTGTGAGTTGTTTGAATTTACTCTGGTTTTCTGAAGAAGGTCATTGTTTCAATTTACCAGTTACAGCAAGAAATCAAACAAATGACTAAATCACATTCAGAGATGAGCGAGCAAATCAAATCATTTGCACAGACTCAAAAAGACTTGGAAGTAACTCTCAACCACCAGGATGATGATATTGGTGTAAGTATCTGTGGAAGTTCCTTCTCAAGTACGTGGCTAAGTCTCAAGAATTCTTGTAAGTCTACTGGGAAGTTGTTTCTAATATCTTACCCCCCCACCCCAACTAGGCGTTGACTAATTGTATTACACAATTGAATCGACTGGATTGTGAATCCGAACCTGAGAGTCAAAACAGAGGAGGAAATGAGTCAGATGAGTTAGCAAATGGAGAAGTGGCAGGTAAGGTGGTCTCCGAGAGGCTGTGTCTCTCTCTGCCTTCCTCTCCCCATGGTCTGGAGCTGCTTTTCAGTGGACTGAGTAGACTGGAGTTGTAGACATTATGGGGCAGAGGGGCTGCTGGTCTGTGGTGAAGCAGAAGGCGCGCTGCACACATGGACTTTCTCTGGACCATGAGGACTCTGTGTGCGCACTGAGGCTGGGGCTGTGTAAGTTGTTCGTTAGGGGAAACATACTTCTCACCATCATGTTTACGGCTTTTTTTTTTTCTTATTTTTGGGTAACACCCGGTGATGCTCAGGGGTTACTCCTGGTTCTTCACACAGGAATTACTCCTGGTGGTGCTCAGAACCATGTGGGATGCTGGGGATCGAACCCCGGGTTAGCTGCATGCAAGGCAAACGCCCTACCTGCTGTGGCATTGCGCCAGCCCCGGTCACAGCGTTTTGATTTCAGTGTTCATCTCTAGCTCTGGTTTATGGAAACAGCCAGATCCAGAGCACTGAGATGGATAGAGCCGTGGATTAAGGGTGCTCACTCGTGAGGACAGTGTGTCATGCTGCATTTTCTGAGCTGAGTGTGACTGTATAAAGCACCCTGGTAGCAGATTGGGGAGAGTAAAGGAGTGGATGTCCCCGAATCAGGCGCTTGAGAGAGAAGAAAAAGAGCGTTTGGGTTTTGTTTTCAGGCCGCACCAGGTGGTGACGAGGGCTTGTTCTGGCTTTGCATTTAGGAATTACTCCCAGGGGTGCTTGTGCTTGGGGCACCATATGGGATGCTGGAGAGCGAATGTGGTTTGGCCACATGTAAGGCAAATGTCCTACCTGCTATACTGTTACTCTAGTCCAAGAATATAATGCTCATGGGTCTCCTGCATGCTTAAGAATGACATGGATAATATTTTACAAGCTTGAAATTCACTTCCTTTTTTGGGAGGGGGTCTTTCCAGAAGATTTTCAGCCATCCTGGGAGTTTATGTAAGGACGGTGATGCTCAGGGATTTAACTAGCGTTGGTTGCATGCAAAGTATGAATCTTAACACCTGCTCTATTTCTGTCGCTCCTGTGAATTCACTTTTTTGGTTTGTTTTAGACCACGCCCAGTTGCACTTGGGGATCACTCCAGGAGGGGCTTATGGTACTGTTATGTGGTACTGGGTATCCGACCTGGGTCAGCTGTGCACGAGACCAGCCTCTGCCTGTTGTACTGTCTCCCCAGTCCTGGAACACACTATTTGATTCTAGTGCAGTTGTCTTGAAGTCAAGTATCTTTACCATTCTATAAGCTAAATTGATTTCCGTTTTGAATGCTTGTGATGATTTATTTTAGGAAAATATAGTTAAGAAAACTGGGGGACGGGGGACTGGAGAGAGAGAGTACTGAGATTAAGGTGATTGAGGTGCTTGCCTTGTGTGCAGAACTGAACTCTCAGCGCAGAGCCAGGACTAAGGCCTCAGTGCCTGCCGGTGTGATCCAAAAAAAAACCCTAAAGCATAAGCAGTTAGGAAAAAACAGCTTAAAAGGGAGAGAATAAATCAATCAATGAAAACCTTTCTTTTCTCTCTCTCTCTTTTTTTTTCAGGTGACCCGCCTGAGAAGCTGAAAAATCGGATCAGACAGATGATGGATGTTTCTCGGGTACGTGCTTTTCTCTAGAGTACTATCAGTGCTCCTGAGTTCTCAGGGCAGTATTGTAAGAAACTTCCCTCTTGTGCAACTTGCAGACCCAGACTGCAGTGGCAGTGGTTGAAGAGGACCTGAAGCTTTTGCAGTCTAAACTGCGAGCATCAATGTCCACCAAGTCTAATCTGGAAGGTGGGTTGTTTCCTAGGCAGAACATTTGGAAGTGAATGGGATTGCTTAGGGGCACAGAGCATGGCATCCGGTTTTCCCATTTCTTCCCTATCTCAATAAACAAGACCCGCTCCGCACGTTCATTCTGTGGCCTTGTGTGCGTACATGAAGCTCATGAGGTACTTTCTTCTTGCTAGATCAAATAAAGACATTGGAAAATGAACGGAGCTCACTGCTGTCGGTCAAGTCTGGACTGGAGGAAGAATGTAAAACTCTGAAACAGAAAGTAGAGATTCTGAATGAGCTCTATCAGGAGAAAGAGATGATGTTACAAAAGTAAGTCTTGGCAGCCACTGCACTGCTCGCCCAAGTGCACCCCTTCAGCTCCGGGCCATAGGCCTGCCTTGGGCTCTCCCCTGCCCTCTTGTAGCTGGCCTTCTGATGGTTCTCCCGCTGGCTCAGTCACTCTGGAAGCAGTTTCTCTCTTACTCATCTCCCTCAGTGGGGGCAGCTGATGGTTGGTGCAGGGACAATGATTTGTCTGTAAATCAGTATTTGATAGCAACTTGCTGAAATATTGAATGGGCAGTTTAAAAGAATATATAAAACTTTTTCCTTTGCTGGTAGTTAGCTTTTTACTTCTACTATAGATCCTCTGTTTGTTTCTGATTCATAGAAAATTAAGTTTCAAGCTAGATATATTTAGAAACAGAACTTGAATCAAAGGCCAAGAATAGAAAGAAAATAGCACTTTAAGACAGTTAAATGGCATCACTCTAATTTATTATGGTAGGTTTTATATATTTAACGGTTACAACCAGTTTCTGCTAGATAATAATTATCAGCTTATAGAACAGTTTGATTCTCTAGTCCGTGAACATTGTCAATTTTAAGATATTTCCTCTTAACCACCCTTCCACTGAAAAATTATGAATTGCGTATCTGAAAAGTGGCAGTGTTCCATGGTTGCTTCAGTGTCAGAAGATCAGTTCTAAAAGACTCTTTGGTTATCTTTATCGTATTACCAGTTTTGGATTGAAGACAGTCTTTCTGTGATGGAAATAAGGGAAGTAATTATCATGGGAGTGGAAAGTGATATACCGTGCATCACGCTAATAAACTTAATTGCTGATCAGACCCAGCTTTTCATATTTTACTCAGGTTCCACACCAAACTCACTTGTCCAGAAGGTACAGTATTTCTTCACATTTGTTTTGAGTTAGAAGTATATGAGAAGTTAGAGAATGCAGGTGATTTGCCAGTGGGCCAGAGAGTGATTTTTTTCACCCAGAGTGGCAGGTTTGATTTTTTTCTTCTGACATTACTTTAGTCTGTATGTTTTAGAGAAGATGTAAAATAACATTTGAGCAGAAAAATTCAGATAGACTGCTGGAATAAGAGAGATTTTCGCATGACAACTGATTTTTATCTTAGAAAGCTGAGTCAAGAAGAACATGAACGGCAGGAACGGGAACAGCGACTGTCAGCAGCAGATGAAAAGGCGGGTTTGGCTGCCGAGGAAGTGAAAACTTACAAGTGAGTTCAGCTTCTAAAGAGAGTATCAGTGGCTGATACAAGCAGTGGAGCTTTTTTTCAGATCCATTTTTACATTGGGTCGTACAAAATGGTCCAGAGACATAAATGGTCAAGAGACATTGAATATAATTAATTCATGAGTGTGAAAGGATTTTAAGTTAGCAAAAGAAAGAAAAAAAAATCCAGAAATTTTCTTAAACCTAATGCTGGCACAACTCTGAGAATATTCGGTTCTTGCTGATGGCTGGAGGTGAGTGTGCGTGTGGGATTCATTTTTGGAAGGTGCCTGTTACATGATGCATCAAAAGTCATCACACGATCATGCCATTCATTTGATCCACCCAGAATTCATTGTTCTGGGAAAGTTTATACTTGAGAATAATTAAAGCAAGAAAAAGCTTCTTGGAGGAAGATATTCATGGTAGATTGTTGAAGAACATGTTGAAGAATAGGAAATTAAGTCAGCTCTGTATCTCTGTGCATTAAGTGATACATAAATTATGTAACATAGCTTTTGATTATATTGAATTCTTAAAATTATTTTTGGGTCATACCTGGTATTTGGGCTGGAGCGATGGTACAGCAGCGGGGTACCACTGCCCCTCTTGGAGAGCCCGGCAGGGTACCAAGAATATTCAGCCTGCGCGGCAAAGCCTGGCAAGCTCCCCGTGATGTATTCGATACGCCAAACACAGTAACAAGTGTCCCATGGAGATGTTACTGGGCCCGCTTGAGCAAATTGATGAACAACGGGAGGACAGTGACTGGCAGTGACTGCCCTGGTATTTGGGGAGGCTCCTGGCTTGGTGCTCAGCGGTTGCTCCCAGTGTTGCTCAGTGGGAGGCCACAGGGTGCTCGGGATCAGACCTGGACCTCCCAGCTGGAGACCTCTGTGTAGCCCTGGAGCTGTCTCCCTAACCTTGGGATTGTGTTTTTATGTTGACATAAAATTCATGTTGTCTGGAGGAGTGAAGTCTGGTAAGTGTACAGTTGTCAAAGTAACCCGGTGTTACTCTGTTAGTTGTGCTCCAACTGATAAATGCATATGTGATTCTTAGACGGAGAATCGAAGAAATGGAGGAAGAATTAACGAAGACGGAGTACTCTTTCAAAAACCAGGTAATGCCCTGCTGCCTTGTGGCCCACAGGGTGCTTAGAATGCATCCCAGACTTATTTTGAATAAAACTCCGTCTTTTATTGCTTGGGCTCCTCCTCCTCACTGCTGCCTGCATTCACTCGGGAGCTGTGCTGCCATTACTGTTGCTGGGCTGTGGGGGTCACACGCCTGTGGCCAGGTGGGCAAGCACGCTTGCCAGGATAACCTTTGATGGATTCTGCTGCACGGTGTCGTTGCTCCAGTGGCCGCGCAGGGTGGTGGAGGGCGCTTGCTGACCCTGACTGAAGGTGTCGTGTCCCACCCCCCCCCACACACACACACAAAGCTCAGTTGTGTTGCTCACTGCCGGCTCATCTGTCCTTGGGAACTGGAGGCCAGTGAGTCGGTGGGTCCTACACAGCAGACAGGTGGTGCTGTGCTGGGGCTCGGCCTCACTCGCACGTGGCAGATGCCGCATCCCACCCCAGGGTCCCCACGAGCGTTTCTTGATGTGCTTTTTTCAGATTGCTGCGCATGAGAAGAAAGCACATGAAAATTGGGTAAGGTTCTTTGCTTCCCCTTTGGGCATAGCTTACCACATCTGAATTGGATATTCACAGGGGCGGGGGGGGGGGCGGAGGTGGGGTGTG
>JAOXYA010105435.1:0-10765 GCA_028565675.1 Sorex palustris | reverse complement strand
ATATATATATTAAAACATTTTCACCACTTTTATATATATAATATCTGAAGACAGTTTAAAAATTATTACCATTTGGGGTGGAAATACCAGTATAGTGTCTATTCTCTATGGATTAATTTCCATTTTTCAGAAATCATGATGCATATGAGTCAGTTGGATGCAGTTAAACAGTATTATAAGACAATATTTTTTCATTCTGAAAAATGGTGTTTATATTTTCTTTGCTCCAAGAATCATCATTATAGCTTTTATTATTTGATCAATTATTAATATTGCTGGATGAATGATATTTCACAAAGGATTATGCCTCCACTCTGCTAACCAGACACATAGGTAAACATATACAATGATTCTATAAATAGAAATAGTATGACTTCTCTGAAATGTCTGCTCTTCACTGCACCTAATTCAAAGATTGACTTTTTTTATGTGTTAATGAGGAACGTTCTCTTATTCATTTTTTTACTCTTTGTTCAATAAATATTCATGGAACAATTACTATGTGTTTATTATGTGTACATGATCACTCCCTTCACAGAGTGTGCAACCACTTAGGGATATAATGTATTTTTAATACCATTCCTCTGAAATAGCAAAAATTTTAGCTTTATTTAAGTACCATGAATACAAAGCCACAAAGTTATTCCTGATTGCATTTTGATTGCATTTCAGAGGTGCAATGTTCCAGTCACTTTACCAGTGTCCATTTTCCTCCACAATGTCCCCAGTTTCTTTCCTGCTACCTAGCCTGACTCTATGGAAAGGCACTTTAAATTTTTTTAATTGAATCACTGTGAATTTCAAAGTTACAAAGTGATTTATGATTCAAGTTTCAAATGTACAATGTTCCAATATGAGACAATATCAGCTCCTTGATTTTTTTCCTTGTAGGCACAGTGACTTACAATATTATTACTGATAAGTTACCATGCATGTCACTTTACCTCCTTTCAGTACCCAGTATTCGCCAGAGTGAACTCTTCCTTCTATCATTGTCGTAATGGGGACCTTCCCTGACCTATCCCACAGTGGAAGGCTTCTTACTAGGGACCAGTTCTCTTGCTCTTCGTTACCATTGTCTTTGGACATTAATTATCCCCCATACTGTGTTTCTTTATATCCTGTAGATGAGTGAGATCATTCTTTGTCTTTCCCTCTCTCTGACTTATTGCACTCAATATGATACTTTCCAGATCCACCTATGTGGCAGCAAATTTCATGACTATCTTGTATAATGGTGGTCTAGTACTCCATTGTGTGTGCATGCCAGAGCTTCTTTATCCAGTCATCAATTCTTGGGCACTTGGGTTGTTTCCAGATTTGGGCTTGGAATAGCAAATATCTTAATATGTCTTCACTACACAGATCTAGAAGGTGACAATAGAATAGTAATCAGACATTCTATACATTTGTAGTCTCTCTTTTGTCACTTGACAATTATGACTTTGCATTATTTTTCTTAAATTTTTATTTTGAGCACTGTGGTTTACAGACTATTATCAGTAAGATTTAATGCATGACCTGTACCAGCACTTCACTCTCCAACTCGTGCCTGCTTCTCTCCAACACTGTCCCAAGTTCCTCCCTCACACGCCCTCTCTACCCCCATGATAAGCTTCCTAATGAAGATAGGTTCTCAGTTTTTGGTACATTTAAGCATCTGTTATTCCCCTATTCTGCTTCTTCATACCCCGGATATGAGAGAGATCACTGTTTCTATCCTTCTCCTTCCGACTGAAATTACTCAGATTGATACACTCCAGCTTCATCCATGTGGAAACAAATTTCATGGGAAATCAGATATTTATGGAGTCTACGATATGCATGAAAGGTACAAAAGCTTGTAGGAAGTGGGCAGAGCCTAGTATAGGAACCCAGGGTTCTGGTTGGAAAAGACCTGGAGGAATTAGAGAAAGCTGAAAAAGGAGTAGGAGTCGACGAGTTAATAGAAAGGGGCAGAACAGCCAGGCAGAGGAAAGAGCATGTAGGAAACTCAGACTTAAGCGAGCATATGGTGTTCTTGGCTTCCAGAAACTAGACTTTCCAGGAACTGGAAGAAGTCCATTATGAGTGAAGGGTAGAACTTAAAGGTTAGAATGGTCACAATGAAATCAAAGGGGTGTCCAGGCATAAGCTCACATGGAGATAAAATTGTTAAAATGCAAGTGCCATTGCATGTAATGTTTGGTTGCAGTTGACTAAAATAACTGTAATCAAGTGGCAGAGAATTGGAGGAGGTAAATGAAATGAAAACAGCAGGGCAAGATGGCAGGTGGTAAACGGACAAAAAGGTAAAGAATGATGAGTGAGGGGAAAAAAACCTAGAGGGTTTCATTAATTCTGATGAAAGGTCAAGACCAAATTTGACCCATTATCAAGATGCACTAACCTTGGAAGTAGATCATTCATTTGAAAAAGAAAAGTGAAGGATCTTAACTAAATCAGCCAAGTTACCAGCCCACAGTGCTATTAAGCTCACACCAAAGGGAATTCTGGTGGGCAGAAGTGTTAGTTCTGAATGGTGGTATAGTGTGGTAAAAAGCATTTTGAAAAGAGGTGAAATTGTGTCCCTAAATCACGTATAGTCTTGAAAACCAACATTACCTCAATAAAAGTAAAGTAAAATAAAGCATCTTAAGTAAGGTGTAATGAATGACCTTTAACATTAAAATGGAGTTCAGTGTCCTATACCTTCAACTAGCTGACAGAACAGTAATACATATAAATGTTTTTATGTTTATTATTATATTTGTAATTCAAATAGTTTCCATTTTTATAAGTATCAACGCATTTGAAAATATTTTAAAATTAAGCAAGTTTGGCTGGGGATACAGTTGAGACGACTGGAATGCATGCTCTGCATGTGGAAGACCTGGGTTTAGTCACCTGAGCACTGCCGGGAAGCAACCCCTGAGCACTGAGTCACAAGTAGCCCTGGACCGTGCTGGGTGTGGAATCCAAAACTAAAATTACAGACTAACCAGATGAAATTGTCTGGCCTAATAAGTTGAGATGCACATTATCATTCTAGCATATGTCTAAGGGGAAAAAGTGAGCAAGTCTGTTAAAAACAGCACTGTTTTCACTTGTAAGTGCTTTTTAAGGAAAAAACGTCCATAGTCAGAGATTCACATGAACTCCTTCCTATAGTGTGCAGTTTGTCCATTTTTTACTGAAGCTGTTCAGTGATGTTCATGGAATTTGTCAAGTGTTAAGGGACAGAAATGGATGGATAAAGGTGTTTTTCCACATTGCAGAGCTCAACTGGCAGCACAAATTAGCTTTTCACCACAGCTCAACACGGAAGTTTAGCAAGAAGAGCTTTGAAGACAAGGTTCAACGTATGTAAGGTTTCAAGACAGTTGTCACTATCATTCTGTTAGGCTTCCCTACTGGAGCTTTCTGTGATTACTAGAGACCTTGCATAGTAACTGCAGAATGGGTTACAGAATGATCTCCTGGGGATCTGGCTTTTATTGTGGCTTCTTCTCAGTGCACATTTTTTTTCTTGCACTTGCAGGAATATGACTTCCTCCTTTCCCTTGTGACATTCCCTGCTTAAATACAACTCTCCAAGGGGAATGATATTCTCTGTTCTGTGTATCCCTTATCTTATGTAAATTACTCTTGGTGTCAGGGATAGATCTTTTAATCTTGTTTTCCTCCATCACCAATATAGGATTACACAAGTGCTGAAATGATTGCCCCTGATAATTGTCTTCATAGGTACTGCCTGCCATTTTTAAGGCACGTGTCTTCTAAAAAATAAATTGAGCATGAACCCACGACACAGAATTTGGTTTCAATAAGTTTATGTGAGGAAGACAGAGGTGGAGTAATTTGTTGTGGTTATTGCCCATCTGGGCTGGAGCAATAGCACAGTGGTAGAGCATATGCCTTGCCCACGGCCAGCCTGACCAAGCTAGGTTCGATTTGTGTGCCCCTTTCGGAGAGCCCAGCAAGCTACCGAGAGTATCTCGCCCACACGGCAAAGCTGGCAAGCTACCCATGATGTATTCAATATGCCGAACACAGTAACAACAAGCCTCAAAATTGGAGACGTTTCTGGGCCCATTCAAGCAAATCAATGAACAACGAGAGGACAGATTGCCTGTCTGAGGGATGAGGAATCAGTCAGAGGGCCTACCATAAAATGCCTCAGGAGCTAGGAAGCACAGGGAGAATTTCAGTGTACAGTCTTACCAAATACTGCTGTTTCCTTGTGAATTCTCAATGTGGTTTTGATAACTTTTTTAATAATAGTTTTATGAGATATAATGAGATAATTTACCTTCCAGACAGTTTATTGATTTAAAATATAAAATTCAATGATTTTAGAATATGCACAGATGTATGCATCCATCAATATACCTGAAAGATACTCTATCCTTTAGCTAATTCATCCCAAACTCTATGTCTCCTACCACACATCTTCCAACTCTTGGCAACCAGTAACTACTTTCTAGCTCTCTGGAAATTTGCCTTTTTTGGTTTTCCACATTAAGTGTTCTTTTAGGTCTGGCTCCTTTTTTTTCCTTTTTGGGTCACACCCGGAAATGCTCAGGGGTTACTCCTGGCGGTGCTCGGGGGACCATATGGGATGCTGGGAATCAAATCTGGGTTGGCCACATGCAAGGCAAACACCCTACTTGCTGTACTATCGCTCCAGCCCCATGGTCTGGCTTCTTTCAAAAAGCATAATGATTTCAAGATTCATCCTCATGGTAACCTATAGTACTTCTTTGTATAATTGTATTTTATTTTATTTTTTAATTCTTTGGCTAATAGATGTTTAGGTTAAAAACCAACTTTGGGCTGTTTAGAATACTACTGTGAAGGTCAGGGCTGTGGCTCAGTGGTACATCATTTGCTTTGCATGTCTGAGGCCCTGGGCTTAAATCCCAGCACCATCACAAAAGATAGAAGAAAATAGTACTGTGATGAACATTTGAATATAAGTGTTTGTGTGGACATATGTTTTTATTTTTCCTGGGTATGTGCCTTGATCATATCTAACACTATCTTTAACTATATTTTTATGAGGTTACACCATTTCATTTTGAACAGCAATTTATGATAACTCCAATTCCTCTTATAAACCCACCAATATGGGATATTATGTCTTTTATTCTAACCGTCTCAGTGGCTTTGAAGTGGCATTTCATTGTGGTTTTGATATCCAAGCCTCTGATATCTAATGATATTGAATGTCTTTTCATGTGCTTAAAAAAATGTCTCTGCAAGTTTTTAAATATGATATCATTTATATGCCAGGTTATGGCCAGAATCCTTTAAGTAAAGCATTCACTCTTTGGGTTGTATCTTTATTTGCATTTACAGAAATGTAGTTTCATTTGCCTACTGAAGCAGTGTCCATGGCAAACAAACTACTCTGGTACCTGAGAATATATATTTTTAAATAAAGTGTCATTTCTACCCCTAAGGTAGTCAAGAAATTAAAGTCAAAATGAATTCACTTGCCCCTTTCTTAATTCATCCTTAAATGTTCACAAGAACAGAGGAGTTTTTCCTCAGATATTTTTCAAATGCATCTTCTTAAAGGATGACTCAGTATGAATCTTAAAGGAAAGGTTTCCCGTGTATATGACAGATAAATGGGTGCATTCACCCTCAAAAGTCAATTAGTTCACTTTTGCTCAAATCCAGATAGTTCCAATAATTGATAGAGAAGTGTTTGAAGCTAGAATTCAGAAATTTTAAAAGAACACTTGTCTAGTTCACTCCTTTGAATGTTCTTGTATGTAGCCTGTGAAATTACAAGATGACATATATTTTTAAGTGTTAGAGAACTGCAGTGAACCTCGGTACTTCATTTACCTCATTTCACAGATGGGGAGATGCAGCTTACTGGAGTACTCCTTAAGGATCCACACCATGGTGCTGGAGCAAGTAGGAACAAAACTCACAGGTCTGACCCCAGGCTTTATCGATGTCTATGACACCAAAATCTCTTTAGGCTCCTTCCTGGTATTTAATTCTATCAATACCAGCGAACAACTTTAAGTTTATATTAGAGTGGAGATGAACTGTGAATCAGGTCACCTAGAAGAGAAAAGTCATTTGCTATGTAATTCATGCTATAGAAATTAAGTAGACTGAATACGTTCATTTTAGTCCAGTGGTTTTTCAGGCTGCAGGTCTCTGTTTATAGTGTGCATTCTCTGGGGGACAGAGACATAGTATAGTGGTTAGGGCTATTGCCTTGTATGTGGCCAACCCAGATTTGATCTTCATATAGAACACCCACATAGTCCTCCAAGCCCGCCAAAAGTGATCTCTTGACTTGACATGCAGAACCAGCACTAAGCCTTGAATACAGCCAGATGTGCCACACCTCCCCGCCCCCCTGAAAAAAAAAGTTATCTTCAGCAAATCAGAGAGATAGTACAGGGGTTAATGCACTTTCCTTGACTGTGGCCAACTCTGATTCAATCCCTATCACTATCAAGAGTAACCCTGAGCTTGGCTAAGTAGAGCCCAGCCACCATCAAAAGGAAGTTTATTTGAGCAAAGGCAGAGAAATATGAAGCCATATATAAGATGATCTCCAGGGCACCAGAAGGCCCACATACCACAGATATCTCTATCAAACTGTGGTAAATTTACTGCCTCTCCTCCAGCCTGTAATTTGAATTTTATTATCATTAAAATAACAACCAATATTTATTGAGCATTTACTATGTAGCAAATGCTTTATGCTTACCAACTCCTTCATTTGAAATTTACCCTATGTGGTCCAAAAATATCTAGTATGTAGATACTATGAGATACTAGATAAATAGTATGAGGGTATAATCACATCCTGGGACCACACCAGTAAATAGTGGTAGAGATGAAGTTTGTCTACCTGGTTCCAGAACCTGCCATGTACTGGTTCCTAAACTGCATATGGATCTTTTACTAGGTGACTCGACATGAATTAAATGATTCACTTCCTTCTCCAGTAAGGCATCTCCTTATGATGGTATTTTCTCTGGTTCTGACTGCTCTAGAATTTCTCTATAGGTGCTCGAAGAGCCTGGCAAGCTACCGAGAGTATCTCGCCCACACGGCAAAGCCTGGAAAGCTATCCGTGACGTATTCAATATGCCAAACACAGTAACAAGTCTCACAGGTTACTGGGACGCTCGAGCAAGTCAACGAACAATAGGAGGACCGTGACCGTGACCGTGACCGTGATCGTGCTTGGGAGTAGAAATTAGGTGGAGATTTCTTGAAGCTATACGTGGATAGCAAGAATTCTCTTTTGAGCCAAACTTATGTATACTTGCCGTAGCTTTCCAAGTAGAAAATCAATGGGAACAAGTATAACCACTCTAATATTGGAGTCTGTAATCTAGAATAAAAAATGCTCTATAAAACAGTTGGGGCAAAACAGGACTGGAGGGCACAACAGTAAGAACCCCTCACTCTCTAGAATACTCCTATAGGTAGGAGGGAAAGATTCAAGGGGAAGAATACGGACCAGAGACAAATCAGGACCAGTAACCCTCTTCAAAAGCAAACCTGGAGTCGAATCCCACGGGGCAAGTAGAGTCAAGATATTTTCTACCTGTTCTAGATTAGTCTGGTTAGTGGGGAAATAATTACAAGGGCAAAAAGCTAGAGAGACTGGAATCCACATTTGACTTAAAAAAGAAAACTGCTGTGATGCCAAATTTTAAAGACAGAAATGATCATCTGTTTGTGCAATGGATCTGAGGCACTGTTATATGCACCGAGAAAATCAAAGCTCTATCTCACACAAGCAGAAGTCTGTTGCCACAGAGAGTTATCCCTGGAGCCAGCACAACGGGCTGGAATTAGAGCCTTGAACAGAATTCCTCGTAGGCTCTGGTGTCATTCTCGTTTGTGTTGATGCTCGTTTTCTGGAAAAAATGAGAGTGGTGATGTTGCCTGGCACCTCTTCCCTACCTAATCAGTGTGACAGCTCATTGTTGCTGCCACCATGTTCAGAAAAAGAGTAGGGCCCACAGCTTAAGAGAGCTGCAGACTGGTTAGTTTTGTTCAGCTTTGTCTTTTACCCCTAAGCCTCTGCTTTCCGGAAGTTCTTTCAGCTCAGCAGTTTTTGTCTATTAATTTCCTCCTTCTCTGAGAAATCTTCTCTGATCATGCTGTACTCCTGACATTGTGATCCCATTCACTTAGAACTTGGATAAAATTTGTTTCACTCTCTGAAGATACATTTATACAACAGAAAAACACACTAACTGCAGTAGAAGGTGCTTGAAATACTTTCATTCCTTTAAGAATATTCTAGAGAATCCTTTGAAACTGGCTTCCACAACTAAAAGATTATACATTTGGTTTAGTGAAAGAATAAGAATTTTCTATTTATGTCATTATAAATCATGCATATTCTATGTTCTCGATATATATTGCTGCATGGACTAATTACCTGATTGTATTCAATCAGATTGTTGTTGTTGAGGGTAGTAGTAAGTTTCATGTTTTGTTTATTCATTATTCTCAGATAAGCAATGCAGTGAGCCAACATAAGACTGTTGTGTACCCTGACATACAGTTATTATTCTGTGATATTAGTATCCATATTTTGTTTAATTATATCAAGGTTGTTTTCATTACTATAAATATATGTATACTATATTCTATACTACTCTAATCAGACTATCCTTATTTTTAATAACATTTAAACAGCGTTAAAATGTCGAGAGTATAACTGTACAATGTAGCGTAAATCATGTATTGTAAAGGTAAATTATCTAATTTAGAAGAATCTACATATTAAACCCATCTCAAAAAAAAGGTAGAAGGACAAAAGAGGATTCTTCTCTGTCAGCATTAATTCATCTGTTATCAAAATAGTTTGATTCATAATGAGGGTGTCTTTTGTTCCTTTTCAGCTTACATGCTCGTCTTGTCTGAACAGAGACCATTTCTCGAAGTTGAACTCCCACACACATCTTCTAAAGTCCCCTGTGGAAACAAATCAAATAATCATATTCACAAATTGTGATTTTTCAGTATTCTTCTAACCTCAAAACCATTATGTCACTTGTTATAATGTAATTTGGGTGCAAATAAGCCTTTAATCAGAGCCGTGCCTCTTCAATCCAAGAAATGCTTACTGGCTCTTTTTTACTTACAGCCATTCTGAGGTCTCCTTGGGCCTGCGAGGTGAGACTCCACCAGGCAGAGGAGCCAGACAGCTCAGAGACAAATGTGATGGGAGGAGGCTGTCTACAGTGCAGATGTCTTTATATAGCAGAATGTGGGTGGGGGCTCAACCCGGGGGGCCTCCGTGCACCCTGCATCGAGCTCCATCCAGACTCTACTCCATCTGCTGCTCCCTGCCTGGTGGAAAAATCTGTTTTCCTGACCTGTAAAACAAAGCAAAGATGAACTCACAAGTTCATTGATCTTATTAAAATAGACATTGTGCTTTAATCCTGCTGTTAGAGTGACTTCAGAGTGGGCCCTGGATGCTGTGTAGGATGGGGGTGATCTTTGTCTTCTGTGGCCGAGACCATCTTTATCTGACCTGTTACCTCATCTAAAAAAATGTGCTTGGGAGAAATATTAGGAATTTGAAATTCAAATACAATTGTGAAATTGCCACCAGTTTTTGTTTCTTCAAGTCTAAAGGCAAGCTAGAATCTTTTTTTTATTTGATTAGGTACTCATATCATCAGTTATCAGTTCTAGAAATAAAAAGAGAATGTTATTTCTTTACTTATGGAATTTGCCAATATTTATGCCAGGTATTGCTTCTAGATGAAAGTAGACTTTAACTGCACAATTATTTTCTTAATGATTTTACATTGTTTCATGTAAAAAATAATTGAAAGTAAATCTCAATTACTCTTAAATATTTTAATGTAAAATTTTCCCAAAGATTCACAATGAGGATTCTTTTTTTTTAAGGTAATGTTTCAATTGATAATCTTTTTATCTCTATGTCTATAATGTTGGATTTAACAGTAAGTTAGAAAAGAGATCTGAGTGTTATCTACGAAAGGGAATTCAGTAATAATTGGTGCTTAGTAATTTGAAAATTTCAATTTTTACATGACTATAACCAGTCAAATCACTATTCTTGATTATTTCTCTCTGGTTTGTAAGATTAAATAGGACATTTTTTTTTGCTTCCTTTTTTTTTTTTTCATTATATCACCATGAGATAGAGCAATACAAAGGTGTTCATGACTGGGTTTCAGTCAGTGTTCCAACACCCATCCCTCAAGTTCTCCAGCACCAATATCTCCAGTTTCCCCCCCACCAACACCCTTCCCAATTCTGCCCCCCCTTTCATTTTGGGCATTATGGTTTGTAGTACAATTGCTGAAAGGTCATCATATATTGAACTGTACATTTTTATCTACCACAATGCTATCTAGATAGAAATGCAGATTGTCCCGTAGATGCCAGTAGTACATCTTGCAGCTTTACATGTAACCGGTGTCATCACAGTAAGGAAGATCCACTTATCTGCCTCAGTTTACCTATGAGATATTAAGATTCAGAGAAATCAAACCTCCCTAAGTCACAAGGATGTTCCATGGAAAGGCTGTGCTACAAATTCAGATCTTTTTCTTATTCTTAATTGCACAGGGCCTTTGCAATTCCAAGTAATTTTATTTTACTTAGCATAAAATGCAACTCAAAAAGAGTGAAGTTTTTTATTCATTAAAAAATAAGGGGGTTGGGAGAACAGATGACTGGTTAAAGAAACTTTGGTACATTTACACAATGGAGTACTATGTAGCTGTTAGAAAAGACGAAG
>JAOXYA010105430.1:0-10765 GCA_028565675.1 Sorex palustris | reverse complement strand
ATTCTCCTAAAGAGCCTTGAATATAATCTCAGGGCTAGGATGAAGGAGACGTTACTGGGGCCTGCTCGAACCAATCTTAAGAAATTAAGAAGGTACATATCACAGAACTATCACAGTATCCAGCAATTTCACTCGGCATCTGGTCCAAGAACACAAGAACATTAACTCAGAAAGGTGATGCACAACACCAACATTCAGGGCAGCATTAAATACAATAGCCAAGATCTAGAAACAACCCAAAGGTTCAATGAGAGATGAACAGAGAGAGAAAGGAGGCAGTATATAAAAACACATACACACGAATAATGTGCAGCTGTAATTGTAGATGGAGTTTGAGGGTATCACAATAAGTAAACTAAGGCAAAGGGAGATGGACAAATATCAGAAAGCACCTTACAAGTGGTCTATACGGAAACAAAACTGTGTAACAGGCACTATAAAAAACGATGTCAAACCCTTTGACTCTGCTAACCAAGGAGTGGGAGTGAGGGTTGGCTGGGAAAAGCAAGCAGCTGGCTGGACGAGAAGTACAAAGGCTTTGGGGGGTAGCGAAGGTGCAACTGACTTTATATCAAAAGCATAAACATTAACACTATTGGAACAAAGAGAGAGAGAATGAACCAAGAGCAACCCTCCCCAGGTGTGACCACAGAAGACAAACAGGAAGAAGAAGCCAATTGACTCCGGAGGTTGCTGAGTCCTCGATGGCTCCAGTCCTGAAGTCCTGATCGTGTGAGTCAAATAAGCATCCGCTTCTCCCACAGTTCGATGGATTTTCTGTGCCTGTGCAACAAAGTCTCTGCCTTTCAAACTGACTACTAGCATTAGATGTGAGGGAATATCACAAAGTACTCATTTCCCTCCTCAGGACCTTTTAGTTACTAATTTTCAACAAAAGTTTAATACAGATGCTATGTAGGACATAGTTAAGAGAGAAGGCTGTTATCCTTTGCAAGGTGTGTCTCGGGCCGAAATGTGGGAAATTAAGCTTCTGGGATGGTTCCCATCACCCTAGCTATTCAAAGTGACTCACTGCGCTGTAATTCTGCACAAGCATTGTGGCAGTGCTCAAAATTTGTTTTCCTTGTGGGGGTGCACGATTTTGGTATGTTTGGCAGAGGATGACTACATAACTAGCACCCATTACCCACCCCTTCCTTCTCCCCCCAAAACTGGGATGCTAATGAGCAAGTAGGTAATAGATGTTGTCACCACTTGCTGCTGAAAGAACGAAGAAATTTGTGCCTTGCTTCCTTTGGCATTTTGTTTTGCATCCCTTGGTTGTAAGAACTCACAGTGGTGAGGACAACTGTGCACACAGTTCTCGCGACACATCACCAACCATGGGAATGTTCTCGGGGACTCCCCAACATCCGCTGGCATCAGAAGTGCGATTTCACTGCTGTGCTCCTCTCTGCAGTGAGAGGTGAAAACTGCCTATGGAATTTGGAAACGACCAATCCAATACGAGGAGAGAGAGACTGCCTGGCTCCCCCAGATGCTCTAGGCCATGCTGGGTCAAGTTCTTCGGGTTTTGTTTTTCCCTGCAGACAGTAGGAGAAGGAGTCTCACGTCTCTAAAGGCAAATGGACTAAAATGTCAGAGAGGTTGCACTGTATCTGTCCTTCAAAGTGACAGAAGTTACGAATCCAGTCCCAAGGCCAGAGCTAAGTTTTAGACAAGTCAAAGAAAAGGAGGGTGGGGACTTGCCAATGTTTTTTTTCCCTGACCTCCCAACCCCATGCGCCTCACTCCAACCCCTCTTTCCTCGGCATCCCAGCCTAGAAGAACAGGCTTCAGTGCTGTAGGATGCTGGGGCAGAGTCGGGGAGATGCAGTTACAGAGGCCAGCAGGCCCGCCAGACACAGAAGTGCACATTTCATCTCGCAGCCAAGTGGGGAGAAGTGGCGGGGCTGTACGCAGGGAAACGACAGGATCGGGTGTGGGTTCCATTCAGATCCAAATGATGGTGCCATGGGTGGGAGGCCGAGTTAGGGAGCCAGGCTGGGAGTAACTGCTACACGTCCCAGTTTGTAGTTGCAAACCACACACAAAACAGCTCCTGTGCAACTTATGTTATATACTGGAGCATTTCCCACACTTACTACTATGGGAAAAACATCTATATAGAAAGGAAAATAAAAATTATTAAAGACTCTAACTATGTGAGGGCGAAAGGTCGATGGGCTTGAGCGCAGGCGCTGCATGCAGGAGCTCCAAGCTAATCCCGGCATCTGTCTGTGGTTCCCTGAACACTGCCAGGAGTGACACTGAAGCACTGAAGCAAGGAGCACTGCTGGGCGTGGTCCCCAGGCAAAAAACTAAAACGGGGGTCTGGAGAGAGAGTACAAGGGTTAAGGAGCCTGCCTTGAGTGTTGCTGATCCCTGTTTGAGTCCCCAGAACCACAGACAGCCCTCCCCAGGCACTGGCAGGGGTCACTCCTGCGCAGAGAGCCAGGGGGTGCCTGAGCACTGCTGGGTGTGGCTCCAACCTCCCCCCACTTCCTTCACCCTTAAAACCTAAAACAAAATGAATCTGAATGTCTATCACTGGATTCGCCATCTAATTATTCAAGTGATTTAAAATAACCCGTTACAAGCCCTAGCAAAACATACACTAAGAACGGAAAGACTCATACAGCATCTTTGCACCCAAGCAGTCCTACTATAAGCAGTAAAGCTGTCAGCGTCAATTTGACACCATGTATATGCATGTTACATATTCATATGTCAGATTAAAGTTGTTAGGTATTGAGATTTTTAGTCTTAGGAAAAGATACAAAGGTGAAAGAATCTATCCCCTTTCCTAAAGGGGTGACAGCAGGGTGGGCAGCAGGCCTGCCATTAGTTCTCTTACCAAGACACAGCGGCAATGTCATCAAATTACCTTAGAAACAATAAGTCACCTGGCAAACAAACTAATCCTATTTTCTCCTGGGAGAGCCCTTACTCATGGAACGCTTGAGCGGGATCGACTCAATCTGTCTAGACTTATTAAGACATCTTAAACTACTGGTTGCAATCCCATATGGGGAGGTGGCAGTGGGGGTTCTTGAAAAATCTGGTGAACAGTTCAAGATTTCTGAGTGCGCTATTCAAAATCGGATGCATAATATATCTGAAGTTTCTGGCAATGCTCATTCATGTTGCATTTTTCTGGTGAAAAAGGGCCATGAGGGGCTAGAACCACTTTATAGAGGTTAGGGAATTTGCTTTACACATAGCAAACCTCGTACAATACCCAGATCCCATAGATAGGGTCCCCCAAGCCCTTCTAGGATTCCTGAACACAGGAATAAACTCTGAGCACCGCTAGGTATCCATAGAGCACGGTGGGCCCCCCTCCACACACCCCCTCCCCAGCAACAACAACAAAAAGGGATCATGAGTGGAAAAAGTTTAAAAAACCCTAGGTTAGAGTATGTGCTATGCTGAGATTTATGTATTTCACAAAGCGTGACATACTAGGGGGAGGGAAACACACACATACACACACACACACACACACACACTCTGCAGTTCCTAGAGAACAAATTGGAAATGTCCCACAACCAAAATAGCTCGTTTTATAGAAGTCACACTCCATATGCACTTAGAGCCCTCATATGTTAAAATATGGGTGGCAGCACATCCCAACTGAGGCAAGGCAGGAACTGGGAACAGCTCAGTCATGGTGTTTTCTGCACTTTCCCTGAATCTTGTGAAAATTGTATCTCTTGAAAAAAAAATTAGCCAGGTTCCATATTGGGTAAGAGCTCGTATGACTTCAATCTGTCAACTCTGCTCCTTGTTCCATCTCACCTCTAGTACAGAGTTTGGCCCAAAAGGATCAGTAAGAGTGAGACACCTCTTAGTCCTGTCAGTCAAGGTCTATCAGAAATGACAACTCAGTCACAGTGCATATCCCTGAAGCCCAGAGGACCTAAATGCGATTTCTTGGTTTTGTTTGGTGTTGGGGTTACCTCGGGGAAATTTATCTTCACAAGGTGGGGAGGACGGCGGGAGACGATGCAGAGCTTGGGGGAACCATGTCGGTGCTAGGAATTTCGAAATGAATTCTGAGGCTTCTGCATGCAAAGTATGCCTTCAAGCTCTCTCAGACAACTAAAACAACCTTGTAACAAACAATTTTGTTTTGATTTGGGGCCACACCTGATGATGCCCAAGAGTAACTCTTGACTCTGTACTCAAGAATTACTCCTGGTGGGCTCAGGGGACCACACATGATGCCAGGGATAGAACCCGAGACAGCCATGTGCAAGCCAAATGCCCTACCTGCTATAATATTACTCCAACACCTGGAGCAATAGCACAGCGGGAAGGCAGTTTGCCTTGCACGCGGCTGACCCGGTTGGCCCAGGTTCGATTCTTCCGCCCCTCTTGAGGAGTCCGGCAAGCTACCGAGAGTATCTCGCCCGCACGGCAAAGCCTGGCAAGCTATTCGTGACATATTCCATATGCCAAACACAGTAACAACAAGTCTCACAATGGAGACGTTTCTGGGCCCACTTGATCAAATCAATGAACAACGGGAGGACAGTGCTACAGTGCTCATTTATAAAATATTTAAACTTTTTTATATCAAATACAAAATTCAAGCACCACTAAAACCAGGGCCTTACAAAACTTAGGCAAGTATTTTAAGGCCGGAATTATTTCCCCAGTCTAGTATATACAATTTGACAAAACTTAGTCTTTTTTTTTTTTTTAAGACAAACTACTACAGCTGAGGACATGGGTTTAGAGTAGTCTATGTACACAGTTTCCACACTCCTCCCTTCCCCAACCTTGCCTCTGGGGTTCACCTAGGACTTGTGATCAGCACATTATTTTCTGTATCATTTTATTTCCCTAAACACTGTTTATTTTGTTTTTATTTTGGGATTTGGTCCAACATAGGTGCTCAGGGTTTCCTCCTGGCTCGGCACTTGTGGTGGGCTCACTTGTGGTGGGCTCAGGGACCCATACTGGGTGCTAGGGATCGAACCTGAGTTTGCAGTGTACACTGCTAATCTCCTATCTGTTGTACTATTGCTCTCCTCCCTAAGCACAATGTACCCTTTTTAACAATTGCTTTAAGCTGCTTCTTCAAGTTAATGGGATTAAAGCAGTTAATTTTTTTTTTCTTTTTTGGGCCCATACCCAGCAATGCTCAAGAATTACTTCTGGTGGTGTATAGAGGAGCATGTAGGATGATGGGGATAGACCCTGGGTCAGCTGCATGCAAGACAAGTGCCCTACTCAGGCCCCACAAAAGATTACATACTCATAAATACAAAATACTTGCAATAAATTTTTTTTAAAAGCTCAAATCAGAGGGCTAAGGATTAAATTTGGTGCTAAGAGCACTTGCTTTGCACATGTAAGGCCTTGGGTCTGATCCCAACCACCACACACATCTGCACACATGCACACACACATTCTGCATGTGGATAAATTCCCAAGAGTGGTTAAGTAAATGGCAACAGAGTTGATCTTTGAAAGAAATAAAAGCAGGAAAGTTGATGAAAAAGAGGAGAGAGAAGACACTTTTTATGGATAGGTATTTTGCACACTTTGTTGTGATAAAAATCAGCTTTTAAATAGAAAAGTACAGGATGTTAAGAAAGTAAAAATTAAAAAGAGGATTAAAGTTTATGTAAGTTTCAAGAGGCGAGGGATAAGCACCTGAGTCAAATTACCTAGGATGACCGAAAAGGTTAGTACAGTCTAGAAAATCCTGTAAAACTACTCTATGAATTATACGCAGTTAACCAGTAAAACTTTCTTAAGACTTCTTCAGCAACATCATTCTACACTAATTTTAAGATGTCAGTGACTTCAATCCTAAAGCAAACCAAAGCAAAGAAACGGTCCAAACTACCTGGTTTCTGTACTTCTGTTAGTTCTTCATAGTCCTTGTTGTCTGGATTTGCAGAGTCCAGAAAGCTGATTTCTTCCGAGACAGATTCCTCGTCTGGGATTCGGAGGGTGTCCTCTTCGGGAAGAGATGACTCCAAGTCGGATTCTTCTGAGTCAAGAAACAGCTGACCAGCCACTACTCTGCCCGCCGTGCTGTGGTCTTTTACGGACTCATCTGATGGCAAAGAAGTCTGAGAATATAAAGCATTTTAGACTCAATAGTACCAAGGCTCACTCCAACCTAATGTGACCCTAACTTCTACTAATCTAGCTATATTTCAGCTCCTTGAATGTGCCATCCAAACATATTTTTTTCTTTTTAGTGAAGAAAAATACTTTCACTAAAGAGGCATGTCCATTCTCAGGAGAAGATGAGGTTATTTAGAGAAAAAAAAAGAGAGTCCCACAAAGTAGGTGAAATTATACTCTGGAGCTGGGCGGTGGCCGACTCAGCATGGAACGCACCCCTGTGAACTCAGCTCTATACCTTTGGTACATGACTGTCACAGGCTTTCATCAGCAACCAGGGCTTTTGAAAAAAATTGTTTTCTGTACCAGGGATTAACCTGGGGTCTTATACGTGGAAGGCAAACACACTACCGTTTTATTTTCTTTTATGTTCCTAGACTTTCCATTTCAACTTAGATGTTACAGTCATCGAGAAGCCGTTCTTAATTTCCAAAGTCTGTATTAGGGTTTTTCCTTTCATTCTCACAATGTATTTTGTATTTTCCCTATCATAGTCCTGTATTATAACTTCCTGCTTCTTATCTATATTCCCGCTAATCCAGGAATCAGGGGGATCATAAGTGATCTGTGTGCCTTAGATAGCTAAAATAATAAGCCTTATTCACCTACTCAAACAATTGAAGTGTATTAACTTGTAATTCTTTTGGAGGTGAGGGGGGGAAACCTAGTGGAAATGAATGTCACTGTCACTGCCCTCCCGTTGTTCATAGATTTGCTCGAGCGGGCCCAGTAACGTCTCCAGTGTGAGAACTTGCTGTTACTGTGTTTAGCATATTGAATACATCACAGGGAGCTTGCCAGAGTTTGGCTTTGCTGTGCGGACGAGAAACTCTCGGTAGCTTGTCGGGCTCTCCGAGAGGGGAGGAGGAATGGAGCCTGGGTCAGCTGGGTCGGCTGTGTGCAAGGCAAACGCCCTACCCACTGTGCTATCACCCCAGCCCGGAAATGAATGATACTTCAAAAATTAAAAAGAAAAAAAAAGAGGCCCGTAATAGACTTTCCCTAGAAGAACTAAAATTAATATGGGCACCAGCAATCTTTTTTTTTTTTAAATCTCAATTCTACTGCTAAAAATAGAAGATCTTATATCCTTTCTAATAAGCATAACAATGGTCATGAGATATTAGTTCAATGCAAAATTTACTACGTACCTTGGAATCTAATGATTCATCCTGGCTACCTTCTTCATCTGCAAATAAATATGAAAATAATTTAGTCATCTTTCTTGTATTGTTATTGGGTTTGGGACTCCACCTGGCAGTGCCTGAGGGAACACAGAGGGTTCTGGGATTAAACCCAGGTTCGTGGCATGCAAGAAACCTACAGCTGGACTCTCTCCAGCTACATGTATTACTGAAAGAAAGCACTTGATAAGTACAAGCAACAACACACACACTGAATATTAACTCTAGAACGACCTACAGATTGATTTCGGCAACTATTTAGAAAAATTAAGAGAAGTTTGGAGCCGGCTGTTTCCTTTCACCAGGAAAGATGAGCTTCATCTGCTACACAGGGGACACTTCTTAAGGACAACATCTCATCCCTGTATAAGCAACTGGTCTATTATGGAGAGTGAGCTATCCACTTTGTAAATATAATCTTATGATGTAGGATTTCACCGATTCTCCCCCACTCAGAATTTAGACTCAGTGGGTGTTACTATTTTACAGTTCACTAAAGAAGGGAACTAAAGATTTTCTGACCACAAAGTTGCCAGTTAAGATTTTTACAACTTGTGTTTCATTTCATTGAAAAGATAACCAGATATATGTGAAAAGTGTTATCATATGCTCATGTACTCATACAAGATCTGATTAAGTAGATAAAATAGTTTAAGCATATAAATAAGTGGAGTTTCTAATTATACATTTTCCCCCATATTAATGTTACTTTGACTTAGTTCTATTATGTTAATGTGTTATTTTTTTTTTCTTTTTGGGGGGCCACACCCAGTGGTGCTCAGGGCTTACTCCTGGCTCTGCACTCAGAATTAAGCCAGATGGTGCTCAGAAGGCCATATGGGATGCTGGGGATCAAACCTGGGTGGGCTGCATGCATGGCAACCACCAAAACTACTGAATTATCACTCTGGTCCCTATGTTAATGAATCTTTCTATGTTTTCCTATTACTACTTCTTCCTGGCCTCTTGAAATTCCTTATTTTGTTTTGTTTTCAGTTTTTTGGGGCCACACCCAGTGGTGCTTAGGGCTTACTCCTGGCTCTGTGATCAGAGTTTACTTTTGGCCAGGCTCGAGGTTCAACACTGAGAGCCGGGGATCAAACCCAGGGAGGCGGTGTGCAAGGCAAGCATCCGACTGACTGGACTCTCTCTCCAAACCTGGCCTCTTCTAGTTCCTGCTAGCCAAAACATATTTTATTTCTGATAGGTGAAGAGAAGAGTATAGCAGTATCAATTTCACAGTGCCCACAGCGTTTGGGTAGATGCCAACCAAAAATCACTTCTCTGCTACCTTCTTCACAGGCATCAACTCCATTTTCGAATATAATAGTTCAAATTTCACTCTCCACAAATCTCTGCACAAAAGGACAAATGTATCTCTTTTAAATAGGAAAGCTATGTAATCACTGATATTAACTAATTTATCAAGAGCAGACATTAAATGTGTAAATGCACATTGTATATGCCCAACTTTTGAACTTTAATTACTAATGTGGAGACCTGTGAAGAAAGAAATATGTATGTCTGAGACACTACAAGCAGGTAGGTATTAGTGTGTTTAGATTCCAAGAGATGTGGATGCTTGTGACATCAGCCTTATTTCATCTGAATTGCATCATGCAATTGCATCTCTCCTTTCCTCACAAACTAGGATCATATTCAAGGGGTACTGACAAGTAGGAATTCATTCTCATTTACTAACCTGGAAAAGCCTAATCCAGATGGTAGTCTTAAAGCATAAGCGAGCTTCTTTACCAAGATGATGTATCCATTTACGTGAATACACCACACTTACATGTACCTCTCCACATAAAACACTTTTAGAGAGGTTGCCCAGTGACTTCTGATATGCAGTAGTCAGGTAAGACACTACAACTATGCATAATAAAAAGCAAAGAGTACTTCTTTCTATCACAACACAGGTATTAAGCAACCAAAAAAAAAAAAGCAAAAATTATTACATAAAGTTAGGAATTTCTCACTCAACAGTATCACCTCCTTAATACAACTGACTTTCTTAGGTAATTGTGTGCCTTTCCGTGGGGGAAAAAAAGGCCAATTTTCGTCTTTATTATATCAGTGAAGAAAAGGGCAAGGTGTCAGACATACTCTTCTGGGCTAAATGATCATTACACATTCATTTCCCCACTTGTGATGCAAATCCCAAAGACTAATAAACCTTCAATCCTGTCTGGAGTGGGTAGGGCTGAGACAGCTCAACGGGCTGGAGCTCAGGCTTACAGAGAAGGTGCTGGAAGCCCAGGACTATCCGAGAACAGCATTCCCCAAGAGAAACCCAGCACGAGTCACTCCGAGCCTCACACCAGACTGCTAAACCCCCTCGAAAGCCAAAAACAGTTTGATAAGATGCGTTCAGAAGGGGACTGGAGCGATAGCACAGCAAGTAGGGTGTTTGCCTTCAATGCCCAGCATCCCATATGGTCCCCCAAGAACTGCCAGGAGTAATTCCTGAGTGCATGAGCCAGGACTAACCCCTGAGCATCGCTGGGTGTGACCCAAAAAGCCAAAAAAAAAAAAAAAAGAAGTGGTCAAACATTCTGGGGACCACAGACATAGCTTCAAAGACTGCTAACCCCCCTGAAAGCCAAACAGTTTGGCAGGAAGCATTCAGAAATTCTAGGGACCAAAGACATAGCTCCAAGGGCCAGAGAACCTGGGAGGCTCAAGGGTGGTCCCCCTGAGCACTAGTTTGGGATTAACTGTGCACAGTCCCCCCAAGCATCACCACTGGGCATAGGCCCCGAACCAAGAAACCAGATACTCTGTCTCCTGCTTTGCCAGTAAAAATCTGTGTAATTCCCAGACCACTTCTCATTACTCCTATGCACTCAATTATTTCAAAGAGGTTTAAACCTGGCTGGGAGACAGTTCAACAGGCTTGAGTACCTGCATTGTTCCTCTACCTCCTGGCACTGCTTGGTCCTAGAGCTCAGTCAGAGCAACTCCTGAACACAGAGTCAGGAGGAGTCCCCAAGCACTGTCAGCTGTGGACCAAATTATGAGCAGAAAGAAAATGGAGAGTGTGTGGCAAAGGGGATGGATAATACAAGCTTACCAACAGTCCATATTTTCTTAATTTGTCAAAGGAGGTTAAGGGAATGCCGCCTGTCTGCTGAGTTAGTGTTTGAAAGCAGGCCTCCTTACTATTTTCTCACTACTGGCCCTGTCTCTCTCCACTACTGCAATTTTACGTGAGCCTGGATGTAAGTATAGAAAATAGATATATAAAACAAGTATTTACTGATAATAAACCACAAGTTTATTTATTTTTTTGAGTTTTATGTCACACCCGGTGATGCACAGGGGTTATTCCTGGCTTTGCACTCAAGAATTACTCCTGGTGGTGCTTGGGGGACCATATGGGATGCTGGGAATCGAACCCGGGTCGGCCGTGTGCAAGGCAAATGCCC
>JAOXYA010105417.1:0-10765 GCA_028565675.1 Sorex palustris | reverse complement strand
CATCTTGCCACAGACTCAGACTACAGCGCTCAGGCCAGATTAATCATTCCTAACCCTAGCAGGGTCCAAATCTAGTTGTTACTTTTTGGATCATGACACCATCTGTCCATGACCAAGCTCTCAACTTATAGTTAAGCATTAGGCATTTTGGCCAGGCCCATCTCGATGCCAGGATACCATATAGCTCACTGTTTGCCCTGGGTCCATCCAGTCCCTTGTCGGGATCCTGCTTTGGGGGGGTGGTGCTCAGAAGTAAGGGCAGCTGAGGCATAGGTCTAGAGAACAGATGCCAAGGAGGAAATTATCATTTACAGTCCAATGACTCCCACATCACAAAAGCATAGCATTTACTACTGTCTTCCTGTGTCCATATAAAAAGGACATTGTTCTGAATAAACTATACAAAGGACTTAAGGGGAAGAGAAAAGCAATATTTACAAGTCAACTGAGCACAAAGAAAGAAGTTACAAATAAACACAGAGGAAAGGGAGCTCTGTAATGGGACCGACCCAATGAACCTAACCTACCTGAGGCTGTGTTATCCTACACCCTCTTCCCCTCCTGCACACCCTACCTCCCCCTCCCTTCTATACCTCCTACTCACTTCCTTACTTTCTTCTCCACTCCCCACATCCCCACCTTTACCTTTTCCTCTTTACCTCCTCCTCCTCCTCTCTCTACCTCCCTTCTACCTCCCACCCCTCCCTACCTTCCCCCACCCCTCCCGACCTTCCTCTTTACCTCCCGACCTTCCTCCCTCATCTCCTTACCTTGCCCTCCTAACCTTCCTACCTCCCCTCACCTCCCTGCCTTCCCTTGTCACCTCCCTACCTCCCCCCCCCCGCCCTCAACTCTGTGCCTTCCTTCCCTCACCTCCCCACTATGAAGCACTCTGCAGGATACCTCCTACCCCAGGGAGCACTTTCAGGGCTGGCCTCCAGGAGCCACTTGGGTCAGGAGTGAGATGCCCCTTTTTTTCCTAAACCCGACATTTATATTTATTACTCAGAGTCTCTCTATAGTCCAGGCAGCTCTTGACGATTTCATTAAAGAAAACATTCCTTTTGTCGGCCTCCAGCTCATTCTTCAGCACATCCCCTCCACCCCAATCTTGCTCTTCTCCCCTCTTGTTGCCTTTGCAGGGAGATGTCCAAGTCAGAGACCACCCAGGTTGCTGGTGCCAGCCTTGGCGAGAATGGGCTGACTCCCGAGTGGAAGCCTTGGCTTCTTTCCCCATTCCTATACTCTGTTTTATGCAGCGGTGAGTCAGGGAGAAGAGCAGAGGAGGCTGTTTGCCCTTCGTGACACACTGGCTTTCACCTGCATTTCCCTGGTCACCAGGCCAGAACACTGCTCAGAGCAAATCTGTTCTAGCAGCATTCAGAGCCCCCCACATTGCACACGGAAGCAACTCCCATTAGTTGTTGAAGAATGAGCACACACAATAGACACCCGAGCAGAGATGATGCCGATGAACAAAGACCTGCATTGGGGTGGTAGCACTCTTTCCCATTGTGATTGAACCTAAAGCTGGAGGGGTGGACAAGTCAGGGGGCTGGAGGCCGGAGAAGGCAGGTATGCCAATACTGGGCAGTAGTCAGTAAGACCCTTCATTGAGAGAACCAGAGCTGGCCACACTTTTTTTTTTAGTCCCGGATCATAGATCACCTATTATGTAATCCAGGTTTACAGATGACATAGATGCATCTAAAGCCGTAGGGAAGAGGAATAGTCAGACCCTTTGATCAGGTCAGATGCTATCAAGGAACTGTGGTTCCTTGATCCTTGTGGTTCCTCGATCCTTGTGGTTCCTTGTGGTTCAGGATCCAAAGGAACAAAGGAACTGTGGTTCCTTGATCCAAAACAGAGAGATAGTACAGTGGGTAGGATGCTTGCCTAGCCCATGGCTGACCCAGGTTTGATCTCTGGCATCCCATATGGTCCCTGAAGCACTGGCAGGAATGATCCCTGAGCGCAGAGCCAGGAGTCATCCCTGAGCACTGTTGCTGAGTGTGGCCAAATACCATACTCCTTAACCAAACACAGCACCAGAAAACAATAACACAGATATGAGAGATATACCAAAGCAGGAAAATTCATACTCAGTTAACTTTGATGTAAGCTCTGCCACCGAGAGAGGATGAGGCACCAACCCCTCGGTTGCTTAGAGAATCCTCCTAAGTCATCACTCATGCCTTCTCATTTGGCTTCTTCAAAGTCAAGCACGAAGGTGAAGGTTCTTGCTGGGAAATGACTTGAGTAAAAAACATGCCTGCTCTGTTTGTTTGACGTCTCATTCAACCTCAGGGTTGGTGGTTTTTGTTTGGTTGGTTACTTTTTTTAGTTACTTTTTTACACTTACAGCTGTTGAATCTCTTCCAGTCTGTTTAGTCTTCCTGGTAACAGCGATTCTTCTTCGCACACATGAGACCGATTCCTGAAGTATTTAGGCCAGCATATTTCCATGAAAACGTTCGTCTGGTAAAGACAGATTTGGGGAAAGAATGGACAGATTCAGGCTAAGCAGTGCTTGGCTAGGGAGCTCACGAGGCTGGGGTGCAGGGGAGCTGGCATGCCTGCCCACCAGTCCGTGTGACTGGCAGGAAGAGGGGGCTGCTGTTCACTCAGTGTGCAGACCGAGAGGAAGTTAAGCAGAAATGAGCGAAGAGAGTTTTTCTTCCACACTGAATATAAACTTGGTGCATGAGCTCATTTTACTTAACGACCCCAGTCAATTCCCATAAACTTCAGCTCATTTATATGTAAAGTTAGGGTATTACTAAGTTACTTAGGTAATCATCTACACACATACACACACATGTACTGCAAAATACGTACTTTTGGTAATTATAAATAATCTACACATACAAACTTCCAAAACATCCTCTTTTAAAAATTGATTTTTGGGCCCAACCTAATGGTAACCAGGCTTTTCTCTTGGCTCTGCGATCAGGAATCACTCCAGGTGCGGTTCAAGGGACTGTGTGGGGTGCCCAGGGCTACGTGCAGGGCAAGCTCCTATCTCTGTACCATATCGCAAGCCCCCAAAGCTTTCCCTGAAACAATTTCAGATTTAGAGAAAACATGCCAAAGGGTAAAACACACGAACCCTTCAACATATTTTCCTTCTGTCACCATTTTGTCATAGCAGTTTTTGTCTTCCCTATGGATGTTGAAGTAGGTAGGTGAATGGATGAATGGACGGAGAGATAGGTTGATGATCAATGATAGATAATATATAGCTGTGTGAATTGATAGGTGGATAGATCGATAGATAAATATATGCGTGAATGTGTGGATAGATGGATGGATGATAGATAAGTGTGAATGTGTGGATAGATGGATGGATAAATGTGTGAATGGATGGGTGGTTGAATTGAGAAGAAGAGGGAGAGATAGCAGGAAAGAAAAAAAGAGAACATATTAGCATAGATCAACATTTTTTCTTACAATTTTGGAGAGAGCTGGGCATGCTCTTATACCCCAACCCTTCCATCTATTTATCCTAAGACACAAAATAGTACTGTATAATTCTAACAGTAAGCATCTTTAGTGATATCCTATTATTAATATAGTTATTACTCCAAAGCTTTCAGTTTTACCTCATGACAAATTTGTTCTTGTACAGGCTCCTCCAATGCATTTGCAGTCTTACAATGCATCCATGCCACTTTCATGTCCTTAGGTGATCTTTCTCTCTCTGGACATTGGAATGCTCTCTGTGGCATGTCCCTCAATTAGAACTGCATCATAGAGCCCTGGCCTGGTCCCAAGGAACGCCCTTTCTGGCAGAAATTTCTCAGCTGTGAGTGGTCCTGCTGAGGTGATAAGGTGGCTCATGTCAGAGTTCTCATCGGAGTCAGGAGGAGCCTTCTGGCTGCCCATCATCATATGGAGACTCCATTGAAACCAGCTGTCTCTGGTGAGAAATTCTGAGAATCTGTAATACTCAAACATCACAGTATCCACTGATGAGTCCTCCTAAGCCATTGCCATTAATATGGAAGCAAGGTGTTGTTTTAACATTTATTATTATTTATATATTCATGACCTGGTAATTTCCTGTAAAGATGATCTTTTGAGGTCTGGAGACATAGTACAGCAGGTAGGATTCTTGCCTTGCATGCAGCTGGCCCAGGTTCTAGCACATCTGGTTCCCCTGAACACTGCCAGGAATGACCCCTGAGCACAGAGTCAGGAGTAAGCCTACTAAGTCTCACCCCAGGTGTGGCTCACATACAAATCAAAGAAAAAAATTTTCCCTCTCTCTCTAGTCACTGGCTTGCCAATTCTTAGTAAAGAATTATGAAATTGTATTTGATTCAGTAGATTCGCCAGTTTATGATTTGTCTTGATGCTTATGTTGTTCTGGTTCTGGTCAGTCCCTGTCCCAGGACTCTTGTGCCTTTTTGTCAGGATCTCATTGTTTTAAAACTCCCTACCTTCTGGAACAGCAAGATCGGTATTTGTTTTGGATCATCTCTTGCCCGTGGTCCAGTCCTGAAGTCAGGTATGATATGTGGCCAGACTACCCTGAACAAGTCCGATCTTGTCTGAAGTCAGTTATTTCTCCAAAGAACCCTGGTTCTGTTGAGTGCAATATGGTCTTTAGAAACAAAGACTAGACTGAGGTACTGGCCATACCTTGTGCGACTTTGCATAGCAATATTTCTAGAAGACACAGAGAAGCCCAAGATGTCTCTAAAAATCTCTCTCTGGGAAACTGATTTTCCTTGAATAGCGCTGCCATTGTACTTGCATTCCTCATTGGTGAGAGTGTTGTAAATTTGAACTTTCCCTACTGGATCCTTAAAAGCTCTCAGCTCTCCTGTTTCTATGGCTTAGAAACAAATACAATCAGCAGAGCCACATTCAGATGTGAGCAGGACCGAGGGATGCCTTTATTGAGAAGTGTGAGCAGGAATCGAACTAAAGAAAGAGAAAAACTGTGCATATAATTTTCTTTTCCGGTGTCTGATTTTCTATCCATTATCCTCACTTTAGAGATTCTGTGTGAACTTTTGAAAGCTCCTGAGAGGGTGTCAGCCTCTTTCCCCCTGAGAGCATTCTGGAGAACAGAACCTTCATTATTAGACATTCATAACAATCCATCTATGTAGTTTGTACTCGTGGACTGCGTATCCTCGTGTACTTGCTGCTCCCCTCCTCATGAAGCCAAGGATCATCTGAGCCCAGGCAGGAGACATGGATTGGTCCAAGTTGCAGTCCCTGCGTTATTCTTGGAAACATGGAGTCCCAGCTTCTTGTCTCAGAAGAGGCATCATTAGGCTCCTGGGACCCCATCCCCAACCCCTAGACATCCTACCGCCCCTCCCATTAGAGGAAGTTGGGTCAGTGACATAGTGTGAATAGAGGGCTTGGAGCAGAGACCCCTTTCTGCTTTCACACCTCACTATAGCAAGTGCGAAGGAGTGAGGACAAGTGCTGCGAGGGGCTGGTTCTGCAGACACCCTTGGACACAGTAGATAGGGTCGTCATGCTGGGAGGCAGACGTGGCAGAGTCAAGGGAGGGTTTCAGGGCACATTTGGGCTTAATTGCCATGGACCGTGGCCAAGGAATGCCAGGTTCGTACCTGTCATAGAAGTCACTCCTCCCTCATCAGACAGCAGTGAGCGAGAGGTTGGGAGTGTGAGCAGATGTGTTTATTTAATTCTGCTTTCTGCTGCTGATGAGAACAGAAGTACTGCACGGGCAGTCTGGGGACCAAGACTTAAGTCCTCGGTGCTTACTCCCTTCTATGATGAGTTTTGTGTGAATGGCTTGGTGTGATTCACAGGATGATCATTTTTGTTTTGTTTTGGTTTGCTTTAGCTTTAGGGGCCACACCTAGCAGTGCTCAGGGCTTACTCCTGGCTCCATGTCAGGAATCACTCCCGGTAAAGCCAGGGCAACTATACATAGTGCTTAGACCGAACTTTGGTTAACAGCATATAAGGCAAGCACATTTCCTATTGTACTGTCTCTCTGGCTTCACAGGAAAATCTTTCTAAAAACAATAAAATACTGTCTGATAAACTGCTAATCCAGATTTGCAGATGGAGAAACTGTGGGTGAAACCCTTTCCCATAAATCATGTGGAAAGTACTGTCTACACCCAGGTCTTCTTTCTGAAGAGTTCTGTGGTCTGTACTGGAATGATGATTTCAGGGAAGATGGCTGCTTCAGTGGGCAGGCTCAGGTAGCCCCAGGAAGTGAGCACTGCACTGATCCGTCACATATGGATGGGGAAGGATCCAGAGAGAAACCCCCAGATGCAGCCTTGCCACTATGCCCTCCTCTGTGCACTCATTACTGCCCAAAGTCACCAGCCCAGGCCCTAAATAACAATCCTTCATTACCAGCTTACTGCCAAAGAGAAGCTACTAGGAGCCATTTCTTGCCATTTCCTTGGGATTTCCTTCCATCCTTAGAAGATCTCTGAGATGGGGAATCAATATCCCTCCTGTTCCCCAGCTCACCATCAGCGGAAAGAAAACCTCAAGACACTCATTTGAATGTACTTATCCCAGTGGCCCTTCCTCTTCCATTTGAGCATTAGAGCCTTGAATGGTCTCTGGCCAAGGGAAGTTCCCCCTCACACACACACACACACACACACACACACACACACACACACACACACTTGTGAACAAAAGGAATGCTTTTATCACAGGGCCAGAAGAGAGAGAGGAGAGCAGGAAGCTGGGCAGGGGCTCTGGAGACAGCTTGTGAGGGCGCCCCCATTAACTTAGCTGAAGCAGCAGTGCTCTGCCCCAGGATTCAGTTCTCTGCTCCCAGACATTCAAACACTTTCTTCCTGCCTGCATTCCTCCCCTTTCTGTATTGATCTGACGTTTACCACTTATGACATTGGATGTGGCATTAGTATTATCATCCTAGAGATGCTTTCTTTCTTTCTTTCTTTCTTTCTTTCTTTCTTTCTTTCATTCATTCATTCTTTTTTTTGGGAGACATTTTCTTTAACTCTGAACTGGACTTGTCATTCGGGAACTGGGGAGGTAGCTCAAAGCAGATGCCTCCCATGCACAGGGACCTGTGTTAGATCCATTCTGTCCTGTAACCGTCAATGCCACTCCAGGCATAACTCTGGGAGCAGAGGCATTCTCCCTGAGAAAAGAAATTCTGTTGTTGTTGGATGTGTGGGATTAGAAGTGTGAGGATCCCTAATAGGTTCTGGTTCTAAGATGAGTACTCTGTAAGTTTTTGAAATAATGTATGCCATTTTGGGGGTGTGATCTGATCAACACAAGAACTGTGTACATATTCATCATTTCCTCATGCTGCAAAGCATGATGTTTGCATATGTGTTACTCTATGAAGTCAGGTGTTTGAGATGAGTGAGATGAGCCTTCAGGGGTTGCCTTAGTGCCCCATGTGTTTCTGGTGGTGATGACAGTGCTGATGCTGATGGGAAAGACACTTGGTGATGGTGATGAGAGGGATTCCAATGGTGACAATGATGGTGGTGATGACCGTGATGTCAATGGTGATGACATTGATAGTGATGATATTGATGACACTGATGATGAAGTCAGTTATGGTGGAAGATGGCAATGATACAATGATGACAGGGATGTGGTGATGGTAGTGAGGACACTGTGATGATTGGGATGACACGATGGTGTTGATCGACCCTGATGATGATTGGGATGACTCTGATGGTGTTGATGACATTGATGACGGTGGTGGTGGCGATGACACTAGTTATGGTGATGGTAATAAGGTTGTGTATGATTTATTATAGGTGGAAATGGAAGCCCAACAATGTGTGTGTGTTTGTATTTGTGTCCACTGCTAGGGACACCATATTAAGTTAACATGAAAATAGATTATGGTCCCGAGAGATAACTCAACAGGTTGAGCACAGGCTTTGCATGAGGGAGGTTCAGGCTGGTTCCCTGAGCACCACCAGGAGTAACCTCCGAGCATGGGGCCAGGAACAATCCCAAGAATCATCAGGTGTGGTCCAAAAATTAAAAAAAAAACCCACTTCATTTAGTACTCTTAAGTTATTGCTCACCTTCCAATAATTTGCTCTTAAGAATGAGTGGGAAGGTATTCCCTTCCCCACTCCTGGGAGCAGGTGATTAGCTGCACTTGGACCACAGCAGCAAACTCAACCAGACACCTAAGCAAAGCTTCTGGGAGTATGAGCATGGGATCGTGAATACAGAGGATGACTTCTTGGTGGATGCTCAGACCAGGAAAAGGTGCTGCCTGCACATGCCACTCAGCCAGGCAGGCTTCCTTCTGGATGCTGCCTGCTGTGCCCTGCCTTAACATAGTCCCTAGTCCCGAGCTCCACTCTAGACGAAGATGAAGAATGCGTAGTTCTCAGGAGTCCCTCAGCCCCGGGGCTGCGGAAACAACTGTAATTGGATAGTATCTGATGCCTGAATTGTCACGTAGCTGTTGGCAGTTGTGGTTCTATTTTCCCCGTGCTAAGGGCTATGGATAACCTGGGACAAATCAAGTCATCGTTTTTTTGTATCGTTTTCTAGCGGAGAAGCTGGATAAGTGCAGAATAAGCTTGACTCTTGGTTCATGAACGAATCATTAGCCCCAAAAATTACTGTAACAATTAGGACAAATCAGAATTCTTATTTTCTATATAAAACATGGCCCACTGGAGACTGGAGCTATAGAACAGCGGGCAGGGTGTTTGCCTTACGTGCTGCAGACCTGAGTTCCATCCCCAGCACTCCATAAGGTCCCTCAAAGACCACCAAGAGTGGTCCCTAAGTGCAGAGACAGGAGTACGCCCTAGCATAGCTGGGTGTAGCCCCCAAACCAGAAAATCCATGGCAGCTCAAAAAACCTAATCTGAAACTCCTTCATTTAAGACCTCCTTTTAGGGGCTGGCAGGGATGTATAGGTGTTAAGATTCTTGCCTTACATGCAGCTGTTCCCGTTTAATCCCTGGTACCCTATATGTCCACGAGCACTTCCAGGAATGATCCCTATGCAGAGTCACCTCTGAGCACCACTAGACATGACCCCAAACTAGAAAAAAAAAGACTCTTTAAGAATATAATAGCCTAGTGCAGTGTGATTCATGAGAGGAGACAAGTCTGAATAAACTATAAGATATGTTTGAAGAAAATGGAAAATTTCAAATTATTAGGTGATAAGAACATATCTTTGTTATATTATGTACTATAGCTAATTTGGTTTTATGTGCCAGTTTTTCAAAGATGCATATCTAAATGGAGTATTGATGAAGTATTAAAGGGAAAAAGGTCATACTGTAATTTACTTTTAATTATTGATGACACAGATATGATTAAATATTTACAATTGCAAGACCTTCCTGATGGCCCTTGGGGTATTCATTGCATTTAGGTGAAAACATAAAATTTCCTCTTTTTGAGCATTTTTTCATCTAGGCACAGAATTTAATTGATCTTTACTTTTATGGGCATTTGAAGTTTTTTTTTTAAAAAAAAACAACAGAAGATCTTTTTCTGTGTCCAGAAGAAAGATTACAGAAAATCTAGCATGGAAAAGATAGTCAATATCTGTTCCTCTTCTCACTTTCCCCAGCCTCTATGGGCTCCTTAATTTGTCCCTGTTTGACAAATTCACCTTTCCTGAGCAGGTCAGAGGTCACTGAAAAACTTTAAAAGTTTTCATTAAATAAAATTTGATATTTTATCTTCTTATTTGAGTGAGTTATTTTCTTAAAGCATCATGCATTTTTCACAGTTGTACTTTGACACACAATATTCCATCACCAGTCCCACCACCAGTGTTACCTACCTTCTGTTTGCCATTGTTCCCAGGTTCCCTCTCTTACCCTCTCCCCTCACCCTAGCCTGCTATCTTGACAGGCATCTTTTATGTTTAGGTATTAAAGTCTGGGCCTCATGGTTTCAGTGGTGCTGACTCTGTGGTTTGGGTATTTAACTCTATCATTTCTTAACACCACTGGTATACCTGAATCCCTTTGGCCCCCCTGCCCCTTTGCTCCTCATCTAACTCTTCTGTTTATCCTTCACTGATTTCTTTCCTTCTTCTTCCTATACTCTGGGGCCAAGGGTGATCTCGGTATCCTCCTTTTAAACTATTGCATTTCCTCTTCCAGTTACTCTACCACATAGAAGGAATGCTGTCCTATGTTTGTCCTTTTTCTGGCTTACTTCATTTTACATGGTATCTTCCCATTCCATCCTTGTTGCAGCATATTGTATGATTTCATCATTCCTTACAGCTGTATAGCATTCTATTATATATACATACATATATGCATATATACCACATCTTCATGATGCACCAATCTGTTGTTGGGTATCTAGGTTGGTTCCAAATCCGAGCCATTTTACTGAGTGCTGCAATGAAGAATGGGGTGTATACGTCCTTTTGAATGAATGCTTTTCTGTCCTGAGGGTAGATACTCCAAAGCAGAATTGTTGGGTCATATGGTAGCTCAATTTTAGGTTTGGTGAACACTGTAGCACTGTACGGTCCTCCCGTTGTTCATCGGTTTGCTCGAGCGGGCCCAGTAACGTCTCCATCGTGAGACTTGTTGTTACTGCGCTTGGCATATTGGATACGTCACAGGGAGCTTGCCAGGCTTTGCCGTGCGGGCGAGATACTTGGTAGCTTGCCGGGCTCTCGAGAGGGATGGAGGAATCGAACCCAGCTCGGCCGGGCTGGCTGTGTGCAAGGCAAACACCCTACTGCTGTACTATCACTCCAACCCCTCTATAATTTTTTTCACTGAGTTTGAACCAGACAACATTT
>JAOXYA010105407.1:0-10765 GCA_028565675.1 Sorex palustris | reverse complement strand
ACCAGCGCTGGAGACTTTGATGTTGATGGGTTGAATGTCCCGGCAGCTCCCGAGGGGGCAGGTTGGAGAGAAGGGAGGCCTGGTCAGCAGTGACTGTTTCACAGAGAGGGAAACGGGCTCAGAGAGAGTCCCAGGGACTGCAGGGTCACATGTCACCTGAAGAGAGAGTCAAGTGACGAGAACTGCGACTCAGAAATGTTCAAGAAATCATTCTAGTGGGTCATTTGTGTCCCACATGTGGGTAGGCCTGGGGCCAGGATGAGGTGAGGACATGCACAGTTGATTTCCCTGCTGCCATGGAGGAGGCGGACAGCTGGTGTGTGTGTGTGTGTGTGTGTGTGTGTGTGTGCGTGTGTTTTATGTTGATGCATGGATAGCTGGTGTGCATGTGTGCATGCGATTGTGAGGGGGCAGACAGCTGGTATATGTGTGTTCTGTGGGCATAGACAGCTGATATGTGTGTGATTGTGTGTGGTGGTGGACAGCTGGTGTGTGTGTGTGTGATTGTGAGTGTGGGGTGGACAGCCGGTATGAGTGTGTGTGTTGGACAGCTGGTGTGTATTTGTGATTGTGTGTTGGGTGGATAGCTAGTGTGATTGTATGATTGTGTGTGTGTGTGTTGGACAACTGGTATGTGTGTATATGACTATGTGTGTGGGGGGACAGACATCTGGTGTGTATGTATGTATGTGTGTATGTATGTATGTGTGATTGTGTGTGTTGGACAGCTGGTGTGTATGATTTTGTGTGTGTGTTGGGCAGCTGGTGTGTATGTATGTATGATTGTGTGTTGTGTGTTGGACAGCTGGAGCATGTTTGTGATTGTGTGCAGGGAAGACAGCTGGTGATTACAATTCAGTGAGAAGTTGGGGCGGGCTTGCTTCTTCGCAGACAGTCAACAGAAGATAAAAGGCCACTGTGTTGCCCCCAAACCACCAATTAAATTGAATGCCTTAACTACTAAGTTAAGTCGGGTCTCTCTGGTTTTGTTTGAAGCTGCATCCTTCCTGTTTCGCCCCCTAAATAGACACAGCTGTCGGTTTCCAGGGAGTTCTCAGGTTTTTTTTTCAAGCAAAGTTATTTGTTCACAAGCCCCAATAAAAAGATAGGGGTCAGGAGATGGTCCAGCAGCTAGGCTGCAGCCCCACGCTCCATCCTCTGGAATCCAGAGCCTCGAGCATCAGGCCCTGGAGGCCCCTGGAGGCCCCTGGAGGCCCCCTGAGCAGCACCACATACTCTTGTTCTTAACCAGCCAACCAAGAATTGACTGCTCAGCCCCTGGGCTTCCTGAAGACGACCACCTAGGGTGCCCCCTGAAGTCAGTCAATCAGTAAAAGGCCATTCCATGAAAAAACTCCCTCCTACCTACACACTTTCTATTTTCCCAGTCCCTTTATAAGATTTTTGGTGGGGGGGGGGTCACAGCCAGTGATGCACAGGGGTTACTCCTGGTTCTGCACTCAGGAATTACTCCTGGCGGTGGTCAGGGGACCATATGGGATGCTGGAAATTGAACCCAGGTCGGCCACATGCAAGGCAAACGCCCTACCCACTGTACTATCGCTCCAGTCCCCCTTTATAAGCGCTCTTGAATATCCTTCCAAAATTGTTAGAAAAAGATAAGCAGTGAGGCTAAATACACACATTTTATTTTCTATTTTAAAATGTATCGAAGCTGATTCAATTAAAAAAAATTGAATTTTTTAATGTATCGAAGCATCATGAGCTACATGGTCAGCTGTGGCCAAGGCAAGTGCCTCCCCCTACCCCCACCCCCGTCCTCTCTCTCCAGCCCCTGCTACACAGGTAGATCTTCTTTCCAGGTGTGCCCCAGGTCCTAGGAATCTTCTTTCAGGGAAATGGGGATGCTCAGTCCTGGCGTTTGCTGAGTGAGCCGACGCTGGGTGGGGTCAGGCTCTGTCCTCACCTTCTCCTAGGCAAGCAGGTGACCAGCCCGCTCTCTGGCCTCTCCCGATGCAGGTCCGCGTGGGGGCGCTCCAGTTCAGCGCGATGCCGCACCTGGAGTTCCCCCTGGACTCGTTCTCCAGCCGGCAGCAGGTGAAGGAGAGGATCAAGAGGATGGTTTTCAAGTACGTATGACCGGGGACACTGCCGGGAAGAAGGAGCTTGCTGCTCTAAAGAGCGCTCCTGCAAGGGAAGTGGTGGGTGCAGGGGGCTCTGGGGGCTGCTCCCAACACCCCCCACCCGCCAGTCCCCTGGGAGAGGGGGCGTTGACAAGGACTCCCCACTCCTGGCTGCATCCCGCAGTGGGCCCAGGATGCTGTCCCAGGTGGAATGTAAATATGAGTCACTTCCATTGTGTGTGTGTGTGTGTGTGTGTGTATGTGTCTGTGTGTGTGTGTGCCCTTGCCTTTTCCCTGGGAAAGGAGCTGGGGAGGGTGTTGGACAGCTGATGTGTATTTGTGATTGTGTGTTGCGTGGATAGCTAGTGTGATTGTATGATTGATTGTGTGTGTAGGACAGCTGGTATGTGTGTGTGTGACTGTGTGGGGGGGCAGACAGCTGGTGTGTGTGTATGTATGTGTGTGTGTTGGACTGCTGGTGTATGTGTGTGATTATGTGTGGGGGGAGCAGACAGCTGGTGTATATGTATGTATATATGTGTGTGTGATTGTGTGTGTTGGATAGCTGGTTATATGCATGATTTTGTGTGTGTGTGTATGTGTGTGTGTGTGTGTATGTGTGTGAAGATGGGGTGAAGCACGTCTAGGACTGGCAGGACCTTTCCCAACACTGTCCCTGGTGACGCTTGTAGCCCTAGAGAGTTCCCCAGATCCCCATGCAACGGAGTGCCTCCTTTCTATGGCCCTGGAGATCCCTAGGTTCCAGAGAGAGTTTCGTCACTTCTCTGTGTTGGAGTTGCCACTTGACTCGGCAACTTCGAGAGAAGTGAAAACGTGCCCATGCCAACACCTGTGCACCAACATTCAGGGTCAGCTGCACATAACTAACTCACATCCAGTAAAGAGAAGGAGGCCCGTCCATGCAGCGGAATGCTCTTCATCCTTGAAGTAGCAAGATGACATGACTCAGGTTGCATTGTGCGTAGGCCTCAAAAATACAGCAAAAAGTAGGCGCCAATGATCCCATATTATGAATTTTGTGTACATGGAGTCACCAGGTCCAGGCACATCTATGGAGACATCAAGTAGATTCACGCTGGTGCTATGGTTTGTGTTCACAGAGCCACATGCACTGTGAGCCACTGGTGGCTCACGCTGTCGGGGTCAGTCATGTCGGCTTCTTTGGGGCGTGCCTGCAGTGCCTAGCCTGAAGTGTCGTTGTTGAGATATCGAAAGTGTTTCGGACTTAACACAGGGGTGGTGGTTGCACACATCTGAGGATGCTGAGAATCATCTAATGGAGAGCTCTAAGATACGCACATTATGGCTGATGGATTGAAGGATTACACCATTAGTGCTACACCATTCTATTACCGTAAAACAACTTTGTGCCCTTCTAGGTGCACTAGCATTTGCAGAAGAATAAGTCTCCTCCCCAGCAGAGTCTAGGACTGAAAGTCAGAAACCGACATGGACTCAAATGGCTCCGTCCTGTTCTCAGAGCAGACGGGGCCAACCATCTGGCAGCCATTCCAGTTCCTTGGTTTTATTTGGGGGCCACACCCCCTGGTGCTCTGGGGCCACTCCTGTCTCTGGGCTCAGGAGTAACCTCTGGCAGTGTCTGGGGGACCATAGACCAGGCTAGGGATGAAACCGGGGTTCGTTGAGCGAGGCAAGAGCCTTTTTCAAAAATGGCGTACTTAGTCTTCCCAGCTCCTCCAGTCCCTTGTATTCCTGAGTGGAAGAACCAAGGGTAAGAAGTGGCCTGTGAGTCAGATGGAACCCACAGGGACCCCATTGTTCATCCAGTCAGCATCGCTCCCCCACCCCCCAAAAAACTCCGTTCTCGGCCACTCCTCTTGGCCCTCCCGTCCCCTGAAGAATTGAGCCTCTTCTCAGAGCTGGGCTGCAAATGAGAGCTCAGGACTTGAAGGCAGTCTTGACTGTGTAGGAATCTAGAATCTCAGGAACAGTGGCCAGACAAGCCCCCGGAAGGAGAAACGACTCTTCAGGGGTCCCAGGTGTAGTCAGTTCTGTTTGACACCGTGTCTGGTTCACTCTGTGGCTCCTAGGATACCCGTCAGAGATCAGAACCAGTCCAGGGAGCACCTCTGAGGGGTTGGGGCAGTTGAGGTGCAGGGCCAGTAGGAATACTTGGCAAGAGGATGCCATGGTTCACCCGAGCAGTGCCAGGTTGATGGGCAGGGGGATTCCCCAGGGTGCTTGGCCCCTTCGCTGCAGTAGAGCTAGAAATGGAGGAGGCCGTGCCTCCCTACCCCAGACCTAGCATAATTGCTTCTTGAGATCAAGATGATGTCCTCAGTGCTAAAAGCCCACTCGAAGATGAGCCCTGTGTCCACGTGGCGCTGAGAATCTGCAAAACGATTAGGATGGATTCTGCACCCCTCCAGTTACGTGCAGTGAAAGCAGGGTCAGCAGTTGGCTGCAGGACCATGAGCATGGGGCCGGGGCCTTCACTGACCTCAGTCATGCTGCCCCAGTTCTGTGGGCGTGGCTTTGCATGGGACCCCATCGGTGTTGTAACAGATGCACTCGTATTCAAAGAAACTCTATGCACATTAGCACCGCTTGCCTTTTGCACAGCCTTTTATAGCTGCCTCAGGCTGCTTGCACAGTACAGGGACCTGTGCCTGTGCTTCTAGAACAGATAGAACTGCAAAGCATTTTGCTCTTCCCCTCCACTTATTACAATCTGCTAGGTATTTTTCAATGAAACTGCATTTTGTTTTTGTTTTGGGGTCATACCCGGCAGTGCTCAGGTCTTACTCCTTGCTCTGCACTCGTTGCTCCAGGGATTGAACTTGGGTTGCCTGCATCACATGCAAGCACCCTCCCTGATGGATGTTCTCTCTCTCTCTCTCTCTCTCTCTCTCTCTCTCTCTCTCTCTCTCTCTCTCTCTCTCCCCTTCTCTCTCTCTCTCTGGCTGTATTTTTTATGTTAATCCTTTGTAATGGATATAGAGTAATCCAATGAATTGAACTATATCACCAAGGAACCAGTCTTTTCCCTTGAAGGGTCCAGACAGGTTGAGAGGTTGAGTTCAGGATTTTTGTCTTTTGCTTAAAATAAAACAAAACAAAAAAAAATGCTAAGCTCCATCCATGGTAGATGTGCTTGGGAGATGAGTCTGACTGGGCATAGGAGAGAGGACAAGAGCCAGCAGCTGGGGAGGGACCAGCTTTGATGCAACACCCCAGCCCTCAATATCCCAGCCCTCACCCCCTCCACCCGAGGCAGTGAATGATCGTGCTCTTGTGGGTTCTCACCAGTCTCAGTGGCTTGTTCTCCCCACACCCCAGGAGATAGTGGCCGTCCAAGCCCACAGGGAACCACGATATCACCTCAAACCTCATCCTCACTTGGGGATTGGCCGGAGTCTTCTGAGCTCTCATTCGGCTTCCCTTCTCAGGGGTGTGGGGGTCACTGATGCTGTCTTCTTTGTTTCCTTCCTTTCCGGGGAGCTCAGAGGTGGGCGCACAGAGACGGGGCTGGCTCTGAAGTACCTTCTGCGCAAAGGCTTCCCGGGGGGCAGAAATGCCTCCGTGCCCCAGGTCCTCATCATCGTCACCGACGGGCGTTCCCAGGGGCAGGTGGCCCTGCCGGCCAAGCAGCTGAAGGAAAGGGGCGTCTCTGTGTTCGCTGTGGGGGTCCGCTTCCCGAGGTAAGATGTTCGGGCGCCAGGGGGCTGGGCAGTGAGCTTGGGGATTGGCCTTTTGCCCACTTGGCCATATTATTATTTCTGGGGTGCAGGGTGCCCCATGTTTGATATGTGAAGATTTGCATTGTCATTAGTCTGTGTTCTTGGTGGCGGACACCTGACTCGTGTTCATTGTGAGCAAAAAAATGAAAATTTATGGGTTCCTTTGACTGCACAGGAGAGAGAGCATATTGTGGGGGGTCCCTCAGAAGTCAGAGCCTTCAAGGCTGTTGAGGGTATTCCTGCCTTCATGATAAAGCATGGCCCAAAGCAGGGAGTGGGAGACAAAGACAATGAGAAGCTCCTGGAAGCATTAACTGACCCAGTGGATGAAAGGACCCAGTCAGGTCATAGCACATGTTGCTTCTGGTTTGGTTTGGTTTGGGGGCCATGCCCAGCAGTGCTCAGGGCTGACTCCTGCCTCTGGCCTTAGATATAACCCCTGGCAGTTCTCGGGGGATTGTACATGGTGCTGGGGATGAAACCCAGGTCACCCACATGCAAAGCAAGTGCCTTAACCTCGTCCTCTTTCTCTTCTCTCTGGCCCCTGTTGCTTGCTCGAATTCTCCGCACTTGCCTCGTTCCAGAGTCAGGTCAGCCGGAGTGGCGGGCAGGCGTGGGGCTTTTGCTCTGCTTTAGATGCCCCTAGCATGGAGGGCACCAGACACCAGTGTCAGATCAGAGTGGCCTGGGAGGCAGATTGCCCCCAGCAAGGCCCCCCAAGCTCCTGATTGATTGTCTTATCTTAGGAAAGGTCTGAATGCAGTGAGCCTCTGCTTCTCAGAGTGTTCCCAGCGCCACCAGCAGGATATCCTCTGGGGCCTGGAGAAATGCAAGTTGAATTTATTTTTAAATTTAAAAATATATAATTAGGGGCTGGAGCAATAGCACAGCTGGTAGGGCGTTTGCCTTGCACGCGACCTAGGTTCGATTCCCAGCATCCCATATCCCCCTGAGCACCTCCAAGAGTAATTCCTGAGTGCATGAACCAGGTGTAACTCCTGTGCATCGCTGGGTGTGACCTAAAAAGCAAAAAAAAAAAATAATATATATATATATATAATTAAAAAATAAACCATTCAATTTGTGAAATGCTGCAAGAAATCCCTTATAGAATTTCTTTTTTTCTTAAATTTTTTTATTTTATAAGGTAGTTCACGATATTTGATTACATTTAATATTCAAAAGCCAATCCCACCACCATGACACCTTCCTACCGCCATATTTGGGATGTTTCCATCCCAAGTCCAATCCCTGTCCCAAAGCACATCCAAAATAATGTATTTTGTATAGTTATGCAAGTTGAATTTGCATGGGATCCAGAACTTCAGTCTGCTGTCCCACCTCCGTCACTCTGATGACCACCAGTGTGGAGCTCAAAGTCTTGAGACTAGCACTGCTTTCAGCCAGGCGCTGCTTTCGTGATTTATCTTTACCCCTCTGGAGGCTTCTGGGCACTGACTGAGCCCCAGGGCCCCCCAGAAGCTGTTAAGAAAACTTTCGCAGAGCCAGGAGTCTTCAGAGTGGGGGCAGGAATGGAACCAGGCCCCCAGGTGCCGGACACTGTCCGAAGTCCTAGAAGGAAGGTTTGTTCTGACTTCAGAGGAAAACCAGAAGTTTGACCTGTCAGAATCCTAGAAACAAACGGTGTGTTCATCCCGTTGACAAAGTCCGGTACATTTCACTGCCTGCTTGATGAAGAGGCTTTTTAAGGCATTCTGCCCTGTCTTCTTAAGGAGAAGGTTCAGAGAGAGCTCAGTGGACTGAATTGCATACTTGGGCTTACAGGGGGTCCAGCTGTGAGCCCCCCCCCCCCCACCTAAGCATGGCAGCCCCAAGACAAAAACAAGGATCCCAGCTTCACTTAAGCCTTTCTTCATGCCCTAAGGTCAATATCCCAGACATGTTTATTTGCTTTTTTGTCTCCCAAACTGTGCTCAAGGGGTCTGGGCATGTCCAGCAGTCCTCAGCCAGGTGGCAGGGTCCAGTGCTCAGAGATGCTATGACGCCTGACCCAGCAGTGCTGAACCCTTCAGAGTGATACCCAGAGATGCTGGGGGCAGGGGGCTTGTGGGGAGCAGCCTGGTTTTGGGCATCCAGCTTGGGTTTCACACACACACACACAAGCAACACTCACCAGTCCTTTGAGCTTTGTAATTTTTTTCTACCTTAACACTGTAGTGTACAAAGTTGTGCGTGATATATCTGTTACAGGCATCCAACCCCAATTCTACCACCACAATTACCTTCCCTCCAACCACCCTTCAAACCTGCCCCCATAATTAAGCAGGCCCCAAATAATTTGTTTTGTATTGCCTGTTACCATTAAATGACTAATGGAATGATTTTTAAAAAACTCAGGAAAATAAAATTGGTGAAAACTTTTGTATCTCACCTGGGGACTTTAGGTCCTTGTCTGAGGGTTTACTAAGCTGTTGTTGCTAGTTGAGCCTTCTGGGTTAGTGTTTTTATTGAGCTTCACTGGCCTCGACGTTACATTACCATCCAGTCTGGTGCACAGATCTAACTGGGACATTACTATTGTAGAATTTGGAGCAGTTGCACGGCCGAGTGTACTGCTTGCTGTGTAGTACAGAAAATCCAGAATATTTAACTGGGCAGTGAGTTTATATGCCGGTGGCTGCCAGGGCTTCTGGAAGTATGGAGTGGGGTGGGGGAGGTTGTTCACCCGGACTCCAAGAAAACCCGGAGTTTGCAGAAAATAAATAAATGAACCATTGTACCTGAGGTTTTTGGCAATTTGCCATCTCTGTGGTGCTCAGGTGTAAAGGGTGGGGTCCCACCCTGGGCATAGTGGGTTGGGGTGTGAGTGTGACCCGCCCCCTCCCGAGATAGCCCAGAGGTCCCACCAGGGACCTGTGTATCTTAGGTATATCTGAGGCTAGTTGATCTCTTTAGAGATTTAATCATGAGTCTCAGAGCTTCATGACTTTTGTCTGGGATACTCTTCATGGTGTCCTCGGGGTGCCAGCCCATCCTCTGTGGCATGGTCCTGCTGACCCTGGAGCTCTGGGCCCTCCGCAGGCACATCTCGGCCCTTCCTTCCTTGCTGTGTCTGTGGGTGTGGCTCCCGCCACCGGCTCCCGACCCACTTTCCTTCTCGCCCTCTTGGCTTTTCTTCTCGTAGGGACCGTGACAGAATGACGGAGCTGTTAGGACCAGGGGTGTGGCAGCAGAGCCTCAAGGGTTCCGTGTTGAGGCTCTCCAGAGGGGCAGTTTCAGGGTCTTGGCAGGCAGGTGACCCATTTTTCAGACTCGTGCTGTGTGCTCTGGGCAGAGGCTGCCTCTGAGAGACCCAGGGCATGGTGGCGGGAGAGGGGGTTGATGTTGGGTGGGCACGGCAGACAAGCCTTGGCCCTTCTCTGTGGGACGGCCCCAGGTGGCAGGAGCTGCACACACTGGCCAGCGAGCCCAGGGAGTGGTACGTGCTCATGGCGGAGCAGGCCCCGGACGCCACCAACGGTCTGTTCAGCACCCTCAGCCACTCTGGCATCTGTACCACCACCAGCCCAGGTAAGTTCAGGTGGCCAGCGGGTCCCAGAGCTGGCAGGATGAGGGGCGCGGGGGCACCCTGAGCCAGACCACAGGGCAGCTGGGACATCGCCCCTTTCCCCTACTCGGTCAGTCAAGGTCAGTGCAGGCGGCTTTGGAGTTGCAACCCCGCCTTGCTGGCCGGCTCACTCCCCGGGGGGCCCACGTGACACTGTCTCCTCTGCGCCCCACCCCTGCAGAATGCACCGTGCAGCCTCACCCTTGTGAACGCTGGACACTGGAGACGGTGCAGGAGCACGCAGGCCATGCCCCATGCTGGCGAGGATCCCGGGGCCCCGCGGGCGGAGTGCTGGCCACACACTGCCCCTTCTCCAGGTTTGTCCACGGGGTCTTGGGTGAGAGCCTGGCCGGGAGGGAGGGGACTCAGGGACAAGAGGTGTTGGGTGGGGTGGAATGATGGAGCCCAGGGCAGAGCTGCAGCCATACTGGCTCGCTGAGATTTCACCCCAGATGGAGGTGAGGGCAGGAGGCAGTGGGCAACCCCGGGGACCTGGAAATTCCCGAGCTGGCCCTCCAGGGTGATGGTCTGCTTGCTCGGAGCGGTATAACAAGGGGGTGCAGGTCGGGGAAGGGGCCAGGTCTCTGGCATCGAAGGCAGAGTCTGCACATGGCCTTGCTGGACCCTGATGCCCCTGTGACCTGGGAGAGCATCTCACCCTCCAAGCCCAGCTTCCCCCCAAAGATGGAGCCCGCAGCCTCGGAGGTCACTGTGGGTGACACCAGGTTCATGGGGGCCATCCAGGAGTGGTCCCAGAATGTCAGCATGAAGCTGGCCTCAAGGTCAGGGCGCAGCTGGTTTGCATACCCATTTGGGCTGCAGAGTGAGGTTTGATGGACACGGGCGGTACAGATTGTAGGGGCAGCACATTTTGGGTGACAGGCTGGGACTGTGGTACAGGAGAGGTCTGGCCCCAGTAGAGACCCCAGGGGGTTGCTGGGGAGAAGAATAATTCAGAGGTGGAGAAGGAAAGCCCCGGACCTGGGGTGACAGAGCCAGAGTCTGTGTGACCTCCACTGCCCTCCCTGAGACAGGCAGGAAGGAAACTGCCCCCCAAGTTCAGGATTTGAACAGAGACGCTTCGGACTCCTGACCAGAGAGCCAACTCACATTATTGTTATATTTTTATGATAATCTCTTTTTTTAAAAAAAAATGAGAGTTACAAGCAATCTTTTACCCTTAAAAGTTAGTAAAAGAAGACAGCATACGTCTGGGGAACGTTTTCCAGGATCATCTTTTTGTCTGGTCATCTGTCTATTTGTTGTGTAGCCTTTCTTTTTTTTTTTTGCTTTTTGGGTCACACCTGGCGATGCACAGGGGTTACTCCTGGCTCTGTACTCAGAAATCACTCCTGGCGGTGCTCAGGGGACCATATGGGATGCTGGGAATC
>JAOXYA010105399.1:0-10765 GCA_028565675.1 Sorex palustris | reverse complement strand
GTGTTTGATCATTGTATAATTGAAACCCAAGCACAAAAATATGTAAGTCTGGAAAAAAAATAATAAAATAAAATGTTTTTTTAGTGGGAAAAAATAAAATAAAATTGCAAAAAAATAAATAAATTTAAAAAAACTGTATACTTTAAATGTTACAAATAAGAAATATGGTTTCCTGGTAGATAAAATTGGAGAAAATTTTTTCTACTGTCATAAGAGAGATTTTATATATTTTCTATATGCAGTAGACCAAAAAATTAGTGAGTGGATCTTTGTGGTCTTCATTATTCCTTTTTCTTTACATGTTTGTCATTCTCCTCCTGACCCTCCATCCACCAGTATGAAATGTCACTGAAACATAATTTTAATAGTAAAGGAATTCTTCCTTTGGCAGCGTGGTGCCACAAATTATTTCAGACCAAATTTTTTTGAGATCTGAGAAGAGAGGAGAAGGAAAAGGAATCAAAATGGTGAGTCCAAAATGTGAAAAATTTCTGGAAAAAGGTCAAGGAATCCTAGGAGTTTTATCATTTCTAAGTATAAAAGTGGACATGACATTTTAACAGGATTATGAATTTAAAGGTTCTGAATTTTTCCAAATTATAAGCTACCAGTGATGTATTTGATATGCCAAAAACAGTAACAACAAGTCTCACAATTTGTTGTCAGATGTTACTGGTGCCTGCTTGAGCAAATCAATGAACAATGGGAGGACAGTGCTACAGTGCTATAACATTTTTCAAAGATATAAAGAAAATAGTATTTATTGGCCTATAGATTTTTTGATACCCCGGCGGTCGCGGACAGTGGCCCTTTGTCCGGGGGCGCCGGCCCCTGCCCTTGGCGCGTCCTGCCGCGGCCCGGGAGGGCCCGCCCGGCCGCCGCGTCCTCGGGGAGCCCCGGGAAGGGCCCCGCCGGGCCCCCGCCGCCCCGGCTGCGCGGGGGTCTCTCCTGCTCAGCCCCTCCCCCATCCAGGGCTCGGCCTGGGGTGCGGGTCGTCCCCCCCCGCGGTGGGGGTGGCGCAGCTGCCCAAGACCCCCCCCCACCCCCTTTGCGGCTGCTGTTCTGCCTCGGCCGGCCGGACCCTCTCCGCTGCCTGCCCGCTTGGGTGGGCGTCAGTCAGGTCCCTCCGCAGACCCCCAGCCGGCCCAGGGCCCCTTCCAAGGCCTGCTGCGGGCCTGTAACCCAACTCTGCCCTGGACCCTGGGTCCCGGCGGCGGGGCCTCCTCACCGCCCCGAGTTATTTTGGCTCCGAGAAGTGGCAGGTGCCGCCAGGACCGAGGGACTTGGGTTACAGGCGGGGGTGGGCAGCGTGGGGTTGAAGGAGGCTGTCCCTGCCGGTCACTGCAGGCCGTGTCCCCCTGCAGAGGCCCCGGGCCTGCCAGCTCCTGCCCGGCCGCCAGCACCCCCTGGGCAAGGAGGAGGCTGTAAGTCAGGCCCTGGGCATCAGGGAAGCCGGTGCCAGGCCCAGCCCCAGAGGAGCAGACAACTCAGCCCCCTGCCAGGAGGCAGCCCTGCCCAGAAGCCAGTCTGGGCCCCCAGCCCAGGGAGGCTGGGAGGATGGAGGGAACCCCCACCCCCTTGCCAGCCCTCTGCTCTGGGGTGGGCCGGGCCCCCTGGCGGTCACAGGGGGACACAGGCCTGCAAAGGGCGGTAGAAGCCCCCCAGAAGGCAGGAGTGCAGATTTTGCTAAGTCCAGCAAAATCTAGAAAGCCTTCGTGAAAGCTTGCACACACCGAAGCCAAACCTAAAAGCTAGCATCTGCCACACGCCCAGGGTCCCGGAGGCAGCCCTGTCCTGGGGACCCCGGCAGTTCCAGTGACTGATAAGACTCTAACAGTGCCACAGCCAGGCCTCCAGGGCCCTGGCACCCGCCGCCGTGAGGGCCCAGGCCTTGCCACTGGCAGAGAGGGCTACACTGTGGCCCGGTTTTAAGCAGTGATCTGTGGCTTTGGGGGAGATTCCTGCTGATGCCCCTGGGGTCTCTGGGGGGGCCTAGGAGAGGGGTGGGGGGCAGCTGAGCCAAATTCATGGGGTGCAGGTGATGGAATGAGCCTATGCCATGGACCCCCCCATGGGAAATGCTAAAGGGCTGAGCCTAGCGCTTCCTCGCGGCGGGGTGGGTGGGTGTTGTGTCCCCGGGAGCCTCTGTGGCAGCCAGGGCCCTAGAGGACTTAGCCTGGGAGCCTCCAGCCCCGGGGAGCGTTGCCACGGAGCCTGGGATGCAGATCCATCCCCTGTGTCCTGACACTTGCTGCGGGGGGTGGGGGGGGCGGGCACTCACCCGCCGCCTAACCACAGCAGAGGACACGGCTTACTGGCCTTTAGGATTGGTGAGGTGACACCCCCCCCAGCCGTGCAACTTGTGGGACCTCTCTGGCCCATAGTCCCCTCCTGTCCCCTCCCCGGCCGTGTCCTCGTGATTGCAGAGGCGGGGGTGGGGGGGTGGGGGGGTGGAGACTGAGCCTGCCGTGTGCCCTGTGTCTTGCAGAGCGCTGACTCGGACCGCCCCCCGGAGGGCACAGACGCAGGATGGAAGGTACGCAGGCGCCTGGCGTCCCGGCCGCGGGGTGGTGCCAGCCCCCAGTGTCATTTTAAACGCACTCCCCTCCCACGCTGGTATTTATAGAGCCGAGTGCTGCCTTTTCTGGCGAGGGTGGGCGAGGGGCCCTGGCCGGGGTGGGGGTGGGGTGGGGAGAGGCCCTGAGGGTTCTTTGCTCATTGGTTTTTGGACCACACCTGGCGGTGCTCAGGGATCACTCGGGGGGCGGGGGGCAGGGGACCCCAGCGGGTGCTGGAGCTTGACCGGGTTGGCCCCATGCCAGGCAGCGTCTGCCTGGTGTCCTTTCGCTCTGGCCTTGCATACTCTAAGTGCCTGTGGCTCTCTGTGACTCAGTTTCTCTGGTGTCCCCGGTCCGTGGCCCTGAGGGAGTCTTGGGCATCTCTGGCTTCGGGCACTGGGACTGAGAAGCACGTGGGGCGGGCCAAGTGCTGGCTGGCCCGGCTCCTGGTGGCATGACCGTTCCCATCCCTGGCGCCGTGCCTCTGCCCAGCTGCTGGTCTGCTGCCGCCTGAGACCCGGGGCCCCCCACCCCCACCCGCAGCCGCTAAGCTGCGCCCTGGCCCCAGAGCCCTGAGTCTGGAGCTCCCTGGGGCCCGGGACCCCCTTCACGATCTTCTCACCCTGAGGCCCTGGTACTGCCTACCCTGTGCTGTCTTGGGGAGCAGGGCTGGGGTGCGGAACCCTTTCCCATGGTGGGGAGACCTACATCCAGTGGTGCTCAGGGGCGATTCTTGTGCTCAGGAGTGACCCCTGGCGGGGCTCTGGGGCCCTGTGGGTGCCTGGGTAGAGCTGCGTGGGCCACCTACAGGTCTTCTCCCCTGCTCTCCCGGACTCCAGGGATTAGGGAACTAAAGCCACGCAGTGGGGGTGTGCCCAAGAAGAGGGGAGACTTGGAGCTGGAGCGATAGCACAGCGGGCAGGGCATTCACCTTGCACACGGCCCACCCAGGTTTGATTCCCAGCATCCCATAGGGTCTCCCTGAGCACCGCCAGGAGTAATTCCTGCATGCATGAGCCAGGAGTAACCCCTCTGCATCACCGAGTGTGACTCAAAAAGAAAAAAAAAAAAGGAAGAAAAAGAGGGGACGCTGGGTGTGACAGGCCTCAGTTTCCCTCTTGGGGCCTGTCACAACGCACCAAGTGCCCTTGACCGCCCGAGGCGTGCCCTGTGGCTCAGGCTGTGCCCCCACCCCCACCCACTTTTTTCTCCCCCAGAGAAGCTGAAGAAAACCAAGATCATCTTTGTGGTGGGTGAGTACAGGCAGGGCTGGTGGGGGAGGGGTGTGTGCAGAGCCTGGGGGCCACGTCTCCTGGTGAACCCTCCCACCCCCCCACACACTCACCCTTGGGTGGGTCTTTCAGGTGGGCCCGGCTCGGGCAAGGGCACCCAGTGTGAGAAGATCGTCCAGAAGTACGGTTACACCCACCTCTCCACCGGGGACCTGCTGCGGGCCGAGGTCAGCTCCGGCTCGGACCGGGGCAAGACGCTGTCGGAGATCATGGAGAAGGGCCAGCTGGTCCCGTTGGTGAGTGGGCGCTGGGGGGACAGTGGCCCTGAGTGGACACCAGCCCATGGCACACAGCAAGGCTGACCGTGATCGTCTGGGGGGCCTCCACGACCCTTGGCAGCAAACTCTTTCCAGAAGCTGCCAAGGGCAGCCCCGCCCTCCAGACTCACCCCTGCCCTTCCCTCCCTACCCTCCCCTTCCTCCCCGCCCAGCTATCTGTCCTCCAGTGCCTGGTCTTTGTCACCCTCCCATTCCCGCCTGCCTGGAAGGTTCTTTCCTACACGCCTTGCAGTTCTGACGTCTCAGATTTGGTCTAAGGTCACCCCTTCTACTCATTTGATTTGATTTGATTTGCTTTTTGGGTCACACCCGGCCATGCACAGGGGTTACTCCTGGATCTGCACTCAGGAATCACCCCTGGCGGTGCTCGGCGGACCCTATGGGATGCTGGGAATCGAACTCGGGTCGGCCGTGTGTGCAAGGCAAATGCCCTCCTCGCTGTGCTATTGCTCCAGCCCCTTCTACTCCTTTTATACATCCCTGTTCTTTGCTTCCTCCCACCCCACGTCTTGCTTGGACACGGATAAGTCACCTGTGTCTGCCAGCAGTGGGGGGCCCAGGACAGGAGCAGGGTGGGGTGTGGGAAGGGCTCAGCCGGCATTATGGAGAAATGAAGAAATGCATGAACGGGGCCCGGAGTGATGGTACAGCGGGGAGGGTGCTTGCCTTGCACGCGGCCGACCCGGGTTCAATTCCCGGCGTCCCACAGGGTCCCCCAAGCATGGTCAGGAATGATCCCTCAGTTCAGAGCCAGGAGTAACTTACCCCTGAGCATTGCCGGGTGTAGCCCAAGAACCAGAAAAGCAAGAAGTGGATGGAGGAGCAGGGCTATCAACATGTCGGGGTGTCCCCTGGATAGTGAAGGCGACCAGGCCGGGCTGGCAGCAGAGGAGCCTGGAAGGTGCGGGCAGAGGGGCTCAGGGCCCCCTCATGTGCCTCCTCCCCAGGAAACGGTGCTGGACATGCTTCGAGACGCCATGGTGGCGAAGGTGGACACTTCCAAAGGCTTCCTGATCGACGGCTACCCGCGGGAGGTGAAGCAAGGGGACGAGTTCGAGCGGAAGGTGAGGCGCCAGGGCCAGGCGCGGGACAGCCAGGCAGAGGCTGCGAGAGGGAGTTCGGGTTTAGGGGCTGACAGGGTGGGAGGGCAGAGCTGCTGGGAAAGGAGGAAGCCAGGAAAGTGTTTTTGAAAGTCTTTCTGGGGCTGGAGCGATAGCACAGCGTTTGCCTTGCACGTGGCCGACCCGGGTTCGATTCCCAGCATCCCATATGGTCCCCCAAGCATGGCTAGGAGTAACCCCTGAGCATCGCTGGGTGTTAAAAGAAAAAAAAATAAGAAAGAAAGTTTTTCTGGATGACGGGGATACTCAGGGGGTTCCCAGCTGGAGGCGGGTTTCGGCTCCCAGACGGGGGCCCTGAACCCGCCATCCTGCCTCTCTGCATCTCCCTGGCCCCCTCTGCAAACTGCGAGAGACAATCGCAGATGGCTTGAGGGGCAGCATGGGTGGGTGGGGTGTGAGTACCCAGTGGCACCTCATGGGCATATGCTCAAGGTGCAGGGAAGAGCATGGATAGGAGGTGGAAGGGGCCAGAAAGGGCCAATTTGTGCAGAGAAGAGTGGCGGGGGGTAGGGCGGGCAGGGCTGAGTCGGGGGGAGGAGGTTCCGGCCTGGCGAGGCCTGATGCTGTCAGGAGTGCAGGGAGGGGGGTCCTGGCTCCTTCCAGGACACTCAGAGTGACTGCAGAGCCAGCCTGGGGAATGATGGCGCTTAGCTTCCTCAAACAGCTGCTTTAGGAACCCTGTCATGGGTTCCACACACGTGCACACGGGACACCAGACACACACGCACCAGCACCTACAGGGATGTGAGGTCACAGCTGCGCACACACACAGGAAGACACACGTGTGCACACGTTGCTGGTGACATATGCAGGTATGCAGTGCCTAGACATAGGCACATAGACACGTAGACACATGTGTACACGTGGCCAGAAATACGTGTCCAGGCACGTGCTACAGGGACACGTGCATGTGCAGACACAGGCACAGGTGGCATCATGGGCTGCACCAGGAAATTGGGGGGCTCCTTCCGGGCCTCGCACGTGGCAGGTGGAGTGGGCCCCCCCCAGCCCCCTCCCGCCCCGTGGGGACCATCCCAGCGCCAGCTTTGCCTTCCTGCACATTTGGTTGGTTGTTTTTTTTTGGCCCACACTCGGTCATGTCCAGGGCTGACTCCTGGCTTTGTGCTCAGGGGTCACTCCTGGTGATGCTCAGGGGAACACACGGGGTGCCGGGGATCGAACCCGGGTTGGCCGTGGGCCAGGCAAGCGCCCTGCACACGGTACTGTCACTCCAGCCTCACTCCTGCCTCTCCTGACCTCCCCCAGAGCTGCAGATCTCAAGCAAGTATCTGCCCTGCTCTGGGCCTCAGTTTTCCTGTCCGTGTAGTGGGGGTCCGGCTGGACTTCCTTTTGATGGGGAGGCCATGGAGCTTATTGGTCAGAGGCTTGGCAGCCCCGAGATAAGGCCTACCTTGGCCCCTGCGGTGTGACGCCGCCTCCCACCCTCAGGACCATGCCTAGGAAAAGGGGTGAATGAGAATCAGGCTCCTTTTTTTTTATTATTTATTGAATCACTGTGAGAACAGTCACAAAGCCTTTCAGTTCAAGTCTCGGTCGGTCACACAATGATCAAACACCCATCCCTTCACCAGTGCACATTTCCCACCACCAAGGACCCCGGTATAACCCCCCTCCCAACAACCCCCTGCCTGTCTGGCAGATTCCACTTTACTCTCTCTACGTTGATCACATTCAATATTACGACAAAAGACCCAACATTATTATTTGGAATTTTCCCCAACATTCAGGCCTGCCACAAAGACATCATTAGATAATTTGTTTTCTGTAGCTGATTACGAAGAGCATATGATGTTGTGTGGCCACTATAGTGGCCACGCGAATTTGGATTTCTGATATTTTGGTTATAAGCCGAGAGGGATTACTGTCAAAAGCGCCTGGGTTCCGAGATTGGTATGTGTGCCTCTGGGATCATGGTCGGTCAGAAGCCAGAGGAGGCATCTGAGGCTGGCAACCCGGAGCATTGTCATGGCGGGCAGCAGAGCCGATTCCACCCCCCATCCCACGAGGCTCCTCGTGCCTCGTCAATGCAGTCTCCTACCTGGCTGTTCATTAGGCTCTAAAAGATGCAGGCCACCATGCTGCCGCCACAAGTGGGCACAGGAGGAGGGACAGACACCCTTCCCCTCCCAGGGCGGCATAGCACCATAGTGAAATGCACAGTCCAGGTGCATTTCGGTTGTCCATTCTATTCTGCTCAGATTTTCTCACCTCCATTCAAACCTGTTTTTCAGGGACAGTAAATGCTAGATCATTTACTTTCCATTGATCACTTTGCATATCAGGAACGTGGCCGCGCCGTTCGGAAAATAGTCCTGGTACCCGCATACTGGAGCCATGCTTGTAGAAGCTCATGGTCGCCAGGATTCCATCGGGAGAAGGCAGGGAGACAGCACCTACTCCATCTGGTTTCTGGGGCTCTGGGTGGCTTTGCAAGACCTTCTCGGTGGCCTTCTGGGCCCTGGACACTAGAGGGCGCCAGAGCCTTCCTCCTGGCCTCTCCCTGCCTCCCGGGGAGGCGAGGGTCAGGCCAGGGGCACAGGGCGGCCGTTCTGCCCAGCGGCTCCCAGCTTGGCTGGGGAGAAGGGGTTGCCGGAGCCCTCCCAGAGGATAGCAGAGGGTCTGGAAGATCATGTCCCGGGGGTGCTGGTGACTGGTGCTGTGAGCTCAAAACACGCAGGCATGCTTGAAGGCCGAGTGGGTTTGGTAGAATCAAGGAATGAGCAGTGAGAAATGAGGAGCACTGGGCAGTGAGTCTGCCAGGCAGGGTGCTGGTGGGTCAGAAGGCACAGACTTCTCCTGTGTGCGTGGGGGAGCCATGGAGGAAGCAGTGCCAGGCTGGTTGGGAGGGGGTTGCCCGGGTGCAGGGAGCCCCCACCCAGGCTGCCTTGGGGATGGGCTTGAAGGTCTGGGGGCTAGAGTTGGGGCGTGTGCGTGGCCCCAGGTGACCTGTCCCCCTCCCGCCCGCAGATCGGACCCCCCACGCTGCTGCTGTACGTGGACGCGGGCGCCGAGACGATGACCAAGCGGCTCCTCAAACGCGGGGAGACCAGCGGGCGCGTGGACGACAACGAGGAGACCATCAAGAAGCGGCTGGAGACCTACTACCAGGCCACGGAGCCCGTCATTGCACACTACGAGAAGCGGGGCATCGTGCGCAAGGTGAGGAGCCCGCACAGCCTCGGTTTCCCCACTGCTGGTGTGCGGGGGGGGGGGGGAGGTCAGCCCCCACGGCTCCGCCTTCACGGGGGACTCCGTCTCCCCGCAGATCAATGCCGAGGGCTCCCCCGACGAGGTCTTCAAGGACATCTGCACCCACCTGGACCAGCTCAAGTAGGGCGGCTGCAGCCCCCGACCCGCCCCTCCCGCCCTCCCGCCCGCTCGCCCGCCGCAGGCTCGCCGGCCACCGCCCAGGCCTGCTGGGACAGAGGAAGCCACTTCATCCTGTTTTCATGGAGGCCCGACAGCACTAAAGGAATCGTCAAGGACATTCCGTTTTCCTCTTTCTTTGCTCCCGCCAGAATCGGTTGCCTGTGTTGTGTGTGATTGGGGGTCCTGGCCCCTGCCACACCCTTGCCTCCTCGGACCCCCGCACCCCGCCTCTGGCCATGTCCCCTGGCGCGGTGCCTGCACGCGGCTCTTCCCCTGGGGTCCTGCTTCCCTCCCAGGGTCTGAGGTCCTGGAACCCCTGGGGCCCCCTGGGGACACAATGGCTCTGAGGTGGGGACCAGCCTCTTTGTCCAAGAAGCTCTGAGGGTGACGAAGGGCTTTGAGACCCAAAGGGGAATGTGGGGTCCCGGTCAGGGGTGCTTTCTCACCATGAGGCCTAGGCTGGGCTCCATCTGTCCCCCTCCTCTATTTAATTTTTGGTTTGGGGGGTCATCCCAGCAGTGCTCCCCACTTACGCCTGGCTCTGTGCTCAGGGATCACTCCTAGAGGGGCTCAAGGGACTCAAATGCCCTGCAGTAGATTCGACCTAGAGTCAGACTCCGGGGGTCACAGACGAAGCAAGTATGTCACCTACTTGCCCTCTCTGATCCCGTTTCCAAGCCTGAGTTCGCTTGGGGCCCCTCCCCCCAGGCTCAGATGAGAGCCCGGAGCAAAGGCAGCCGGAAGTAGTCAGCTGCCAGGCAGGGCCAGAGTGCCTGGGGGTTACCCAAGAAATCCTGGGGAGAACCAGCTTCCTTTTCCTAACCTCTTTTCCCCCCAAGGACATCCTTGTGGACAGAGCCTCCCCAGAGCTCACAGAGGACCCAAGAGAGCCTCAGGGGGTGCCACAAACCAAGTGGTGAAGGGTCCATGTGCCCCGAGGGCTCCCAGCTACTGACCTCAACTGCGTCTGCTCTTCCGGCTTGCCTTTCAAACGCGTGTTTAGGTGACCGGGGGCAAGCCGGGCTCGGTGGCAGAGAGGGAGGCCCTGGGCCCATCCTGGGACCGCAGAGAGAACGCAGAAGGGCCTGGAGCAGCCTAATGCTGGGTGCTGGGGGACCGGGAGAGGACGGAGACTGTGGGTGACTCAGAGTGAGCCGTCCGGACTGGAGGTGTCGCATTTGCCAAATACACGCACCAATTCTTTTTATTTTTTGGCCACACCCGGCGATGCTCAGAGCTTGCTTACTCCTGGCTCTACGCTCAGGAATCACCCCTGCTGGTGCTCAGGAGACCCTATGGGATGCCGGAAATCGAACCCAGGTTGGCCGCGTACAAGGCAAACACCCTCCCTGTTGTGGCCCCAACACCTATGCCAATTCTATGGAAGGATGTCTGAGATCCAGTTTCAGGATGAAGCCACGCCAGAGGGCTCAGAGCCCGGAGAAGTCCTCCTGGTAGCCATCAGAGGGATGCACAGCAGGAGGCAGGCCCTGAGTTCTATTCCTGGCACCCCAGGAAGATCTGAATGGTGTAGGTTTTGTCAGGGCCAGAGAGAGAGAGGACAGCGGGTGGGGTGCTTGCTGGCCTTGCATGTGGATGACCCCAGTTCAATCCTCAGCATCCCATAGGGTCCCCTGAGCACTGCCAGAGCGCCAGGAGTGACCCCCGAGTGCAGAGCCAGGAGTAAGCCCTGGGCACCGCCAGGTGTGGCCCCCACCAAGAAAGAAAAGGGAAACAAGTTTTTGGTTTTTTTGGGCCACATCCGGCTGTTCTCAGGCCTTTTCCTGACTCTGAGCCAGGGGTCCCACCTGGCAGTGCTCAGGGGACCACGTGGGGTGCTGGGGATCAAGCTCAGGTCGGCCACATGCAAGGCAAACCCCCTCCCGCTGTGCTGTCTCTTCAGCCCCCACGAAATTAGCTCTTTCTCTTACTCATTTGCAGGGGTGGGATGGAACCGAGGGCCTCCCATTAGGCCCATCCCTATTCACTTTTTTATTTATTTCTTTATTTTTGCTTTTTGGGTCACACCCGGCGGTGCTCAGGGGTTACTCCTGACTCTGCACTCAGGAATCACTCCTGGCGGTGCTCAGGGGACCCTATGGGATGCTGGGAATCGAACCCGGGTC
>JAOXYA010105390.1:0-10766 GCA_028565675.1 Sorex palustris | reverse complement strand
ACCAAGTGCCAGGAGACCAGGGAGTAGGTGCTGGGCAAGAAGTGATGGGGCAGGGGAGACTAGGTAGAAGTGTGGAGGAGAACTTTACAGCAACTGTGGGTCCCTGTTTTCTATAGGACTTGATATAATACCGGAGTCATGTGCTCAAGAGATAGTCATGCCTGAAGGATCTTTTAAAAGAATTAGTTTGGAAATGAATTGTGTTGGTGTGCATATGTTTGAAATTATAGCAGAAGAACCAACTTGTCCAGAGGTTCGAAATTGTGCAAGAGGAGAATAGTAGAGACTCCAGCAAGCAGCATGTGGGGCATGTGAGAAGCATGTGGGGCAAGCAACACCAGCAGGGACGTATCTAAGCACTGAATCCCACAGGGTTAAATTCCACAGATGAAACAGAACAATGATACAATCCAGTTTATTATCTAGAAGCTAACTGTGTACGGTGCTGGGTGTGCGTGGATAGGAAAGGTACTAGAGAGCTTTTGTCCTGGACCTAGAGGAGAATGACATTGGCAGTGACAGACAGTGAAAAAAGCAGACTAAAGTTGGGGACCCCTAGCCCCTCTTCAACAGAAGGTGGTGTAAATGAACATGGTAATAAACCCCAGAACCCAGACATCCTGTGCCACCGGGAACTCTGAAGTGCCCTTCTTAGAGATGGGATGTACTCACAGACTTCTGCCATGTTTTTGGTGGCAGTTTTCTGATCCACCTGGTTGCTGACCACACAGGTAAGGCTGAGGTGAGGCTGGCTCAGGGGTAGGCTCATAGTCAGATTCCAGGTGTTGGGTGCTGGTCCTGGAGTCACCCTCTGCTCCTGTTCCATGGGTAGATTCTTGCTCTCCCAGGTCACATTCAGGACCTCTGTAGCCCCCTGGGCTGTGCACTCCAGGGTGATATTGCACCAGTTTCTTGAGATGGACTCTGACTGAACTAGGATCTTGGGGAGGGGCACTGGCTCTGAGGTAGTGGGGACAAAGAAAAAGAGGACAGACGAGTAGAGAAAAATTACAGTTGGCACCATTGTCTTACTGACACTCCAGTATGCTCTCCATAAATGGTGAATACATTATATAGATCAAAATTATTTACCCAAAGCTAAATATAGAGCCATGAACGATAAACAAAGAAACTACTGATTTAAATCCTATGTGATTTTACATGCTGAAACCCTGAACCTAACTTATCAAAATACACTGTTTTTTAAAAAATCAGATCTCTCAGGAGGGAGAATCTGAGGCAGAGGACATGTTCCAAACCCTCTCTTCTACTGATGTGAGTCCTGGGCCACAGAATCCATGGGTGAAGAAGAACACCTCCAGGGCTCAGAGAAAGAACTGTCTCCCCAAATGGGTATTTATGAGAGATGAAGTGTTGTGACTGAAAATGACAACTCTAGGATTAGGACATGCCCCTGAACAGAAGTCTGCATGGGTAAGGGAATGGGACCATCACAAATAGACCTTAGAATTCCCTGGGCTCTAACACTGCCAAAGCCATGCTCCCTATAATAGGCATTTCTCAATGCAGAGAGGAATCTCAGGGAAGGGAGGATGTGCAGAGTGGATTTCATAGGAGATGAGAGAGTGAGCTCTCTCCTATGGTTATTATTAGGGCAGCATACTTAGAGTCTGAATGAGGCTCCCCATCATGTGCTGTATAAGCAAAGTGGAGAAGGAAGGAAGAGCTGTTTGTGGATTTCCTCAATCATTCTAGAATTTGAATCTCAGAACTTGTGGATAAATACCTTAGATCATGAGACAAAGTAAACTAAGGTTTCATATGGAATTTAAGGTTGTAGCACAGCAAACCCTAAACGAGCTGATCTGGATGTGTTTGATGTCATCAAAAGGGAACTAAAATATGAAAGAAGGAGGCAAGTGGAGGTCAGAGAGTCTAAGAAGGACCAGACCCACCATTGGCAACTTTGAAGATGCAGGGAAGTAGCCCCAAGTTGAGAACGCACATATCACTGCAAGGAGGAAAAGGAAAGAAAGAGATTCCCTCCAGACATCCCAGGATGGAAGATGATATCATCAACATAATCACTTTAATCTGGGAGTCCTATATCTGACCTGTGACTCCACAAAAATTAGATGATACATTTGAACTGATTTAACCTACCAAGACTGAGGTAGTTTGTTGCAGAAATAATGGAAAATACAAAAACCAAAGTAATAAGTAATCTTAAATCCTACAAAAGACAATGTTATCAGCAAAATGTCCCATTTTCCTAAATTTCTAATTTTCTGCATCGAAACACAGATGCTTTTCTGTCAGTATGAATTTCAGGTCTGCACTCCATTTATTGGGAAACAAACCTATTTCCTCTGAACCGGAGTTGAAATTCTCAGCATTTATGCCTGACTTGATGCTTAGGAATACTGGGGAACCATAAAGTGCTGGGAAATGAACTTGGACTTCCTTTTGAGCTCACTTTCAAATCCAATGATTCTCTTTGATTCTCCAAGGAACAAATGGATGTGGATGATGGGGTGGGTGGTCACGTACCATAAACAGTGAGGTGGAAAACCTGTTTAAATTGGCTTTCTTTTGTGAAGACAGCTACAGCCTTGTACTGTCCAGTGTCCTCGGAGGTCAGGTTTTCAATCCTCAGGGTTGTAGAATTCAACACATGAACCCTCTGCTGATACTTATCCTTAAGACCCAGCCAGATTACATTATGTTCTGTCGGAAAGACTCGAAGCATGACTCTGGAGTCTGATTCTGGGCCAAAGCTCCATGTGATTTCTTTCAGCTCAGCTCCCGGAGCTACTCTTGAATCGCTTCTCACATGAAATAGGACAGAACTACCTTGGATGCCCTTGGCAGAAACGTGGACTCCAGGACCTATCACTGCAGTTCCGTGTTTTCTAGAACTCTCCACTGAAGAACTGCAGATGCCTAGGGCATGAGAAACAGAAACTGTGAGTGTTTTAGTGTCCATGAGAAATGAGAAAACCACAGAATTCATTTTTTAGTGACATCTAACCAATACTCTCCCTTGATTCTTGGAAGGTTCTAAGCATAGTGAATTTAAGGCAATTCTGTTGAGAGACAGGGAGAGAGTAAGGAGAGAGAAAGAGAGAGAAAGAGAGAGACAGACAGACAGAGACAGAGAGATACAGAGACAGAGATAGCAGAGACAGAGACACAGAGAGAAAAAAGTGCCTACCATAGTGGCAGGTGGGAGGTGGGTAGAGGGTGGGAGGGAAATGGGGACCATTGGTGCTGGGAAAAGTACACTGTTGAAGGGACAGGTGTTGGAACATTATATGACTGGACAACTTTGTAACTGTGTATATCACTGAGATTCAATTAAAAATAAAAAAGCAATTCTGTGATTGCTCTGTTCTAGTGCAGGTCACTGTTCTGGTGCTAACCTGCAATACCCTTACCTGCCTCTTTACAATGGTATCAATAAAATGAATCCCGGGTCAAAACCACATTTTCATGCACATACCCTGTATATCTGTAAGAAAATGGCCTAAAGAGGCTCCAAAGAGTCCTCCTTCTTCAAGCTGTCATTTGCGTGCTACTCACTAGGGCCATCTAGTTTGTTGGATTTTAAGAAATAGAATATAGCAAAATGAGAGGTACCACTGCCAGATACTACGTTAATAACACTAATTTCCCCTTCTCTCTCTCTCTTTCTCTCTCTCTCTTTACTTTTTGGGTCACTCCCAGCGATGTTTAGGGCTGATTCCTCACTCTGCACTCAGGAATTGCTCCTGACAGTGCTTGGGTGACCATATGGGATGCCGGGGATCAAACCTGGATCAGCCATGTGCAAGGAAAGTGCCTTCCCTGTTGTCCTATCACTCTGGCCCTTCTCCCTCATTTTTATGCTGCCACGTTTCACATTGTTTTCAGCTGAGCTGTGGACAGATAAACGGAAAGAACTAAGGGTAGTTTCAACCACAGTCAGGGAAGAACTGGAGCTCCAGTCAGTCACAAAGCCCAGGACCTGTAGCCTCTCAGCAAGCATGGAGCAGGTCTAAAGATCTTTCCCAGTATATTACTGCTTTAGACAAGACCATATTTTAAGTCTGAGACCCTGGGCCAGAGGAGCAGCTAAACCAACCTTTTTTATTTTGGGTGTTGCTATATTTGCCAATAAAGTGGAATCATTGAAGAACTTTCTTAAGTCTATATCCTGAAGAGGTCTATGCTTTCTTCAGGGTATTTTATGGAACATGGCCTAATCATGGTCATTAATCTGAATTAATTTTTTTTATATTTTGTGGTATGTGGATCCATTTTCATTTTTGCTTGTGGCTATACAGTTTTCCTGATATCATTCCTTGAGACTTACCTTGTTCCATTTCATGGACCCAACATCTTTGTCTTAGATCATCTGAGAGTTTAATTCTGGGATTTCAATTCTATTTCATTGTCTGAGAGTCTTAATACAGTACAATATTTTTGATTATTATATATTTATAGTACAATAGATTTATATAATAGAATACCTCCTATCTTCTTTTTCTTGTAACTGCTCTGGCTATTTTGGGTGTTTTATGATTCCATACCAATTTTACTGGCTTTTGTTCCAAGTTCTTGAAGAAAGAAATGTAAGGATTTGGTATTTTGATGTGAATTGCATGAATATGTATAATGCTTTGGACAGAATGCTCATTTTGACAATGTTAATTCTTCTAAAACTTAAACATGGAATATTTATTCATTGCCTGGTATTCTTTTCTATTTCTTAAAAAATGACTATAGTTTTTGATATATAAATCTTTCAAGGCTCTGTAGATTCTTATATGTTTTATTTTTATTTTGACACTATAAAGTGGATTTGCCATTTTAATATATGTATGTGTGTGTATATATCTTTTAGTTCATTATTTGCATATAAAATGTATCATATTTTGTGTAGTTTGCTAATTTGTTGTGTTGATTTATTGTTTCTAAATTTTTTAGTGGAGTCTTTGGATTTTTTTTAATGTATATTATCATATCATCAATCTCCCCATGGCATATTCGATATGCCAAAAACAGTAACAGCAAGTCTCACAATGGCGACGTTACTGGTACTCTCTCAAGAAAATTGATGAACAACGGGAAGACAGTGCTACCATATCATCAAAAGTAGAACAAAGATCCTAAGGTGGAACAATGGGAGAATTGACCCACACAATTCAGTTGAGGGAGGGGTTTGGGAAGGAGAAATGTTAGAGCACTTGGGAGCAGGAGGGAGTACACTGGTGATAGATGTAGTGTTGCAGTTAAGTACATGAGAAACCGTTATTAATTGCATTGCAAACCACAAAATCTCAATTAAAATTTTCTTAAAAATAGTAATAGGGGTTGGAAAGATAGTACAGCTGGCATCCCCTTATCGTGCATGCAGCCAACACAAGTTTGATCCCTGGCACTCCATATGATCCTCTGAGAATTGTCAAGAGTGATCCTTGAGCAGAGAGCCAGGAGTAAGCTACAAGGTTTGCTCGGAGTAAATAGCACCGCTCAGGACCAAATGGCAACTAGTTGTTGAGATAGCAACATTTCTGCATCAGAGATCACTCTGCTCCAGCGCAAGAGACAGGACTTTTGGCCCACCTGGTACCAGAAACTTACCAGGCTGCATTCCATGCTTCCTCACGTGGAACCCCTACAGATATCAGAAAGCCAGACCAAATGTGTTGCATCGGTCCCACTGATCTCTTTTCCCGTTTTGTGCACAAGAAATTTAAAATCCTGCTTAACCTTTCCCATGGGGTGACTCTACTCCAGCTCAGCAAGGGCCAGTAGGGTCTGCCTGGGAGCACACTTCTCCTATTTCTTCACTTTACTCATCTCTGTTCCTCCTCTGTGTCAGGTGAAGTCTCTAACCTATCATAAGTCCTTGGTTAGGTGTGGCTCCCAAACCAAATCAAGACAAAACATAATAATGATAGTTTTATGTCTTCCTTTCCAATTAAATGCCTTTTATTTATTTTTCTTGTCTGATTTTGGTAATAACGACTTTCTAAGCTATTTTGAATAACGGTGGAGAAAGATTATATCCTTGCCTTGTGCTGATCTCAGAGGGAAGGCTTTCAGTTTTTCTCTGTTGAACAGAATGTTGACTATGGGTTTGTTGCATATGACTGCTTCTATCTTGAGGTACATTCTTCATCTTCCACTTTATTAAAGGATTATTATAATGAACTGATGCTGATTGCTATCAAAGGCTTTTCTGCACCTATTGATATGATTATGTGGGAAAATCATCTCACTAATAAAAATTCCAATTTTGCCTCAGTTTTCTCGGTAAAATAAGCTTAGATAGATTTAAGGTGTAAGCATTAAATCTAAGCTTTAAGCTTTAGCAGAAAAATGTCTTGCTAGGGCAGAACAGAGATTATCATAATTTCAATGTTGAATATTAAAGATACTTGCTGATTGCTTATCATCCTATGACCACAACAATGCAAATATTCCAGCCTTTGTTCTTAATGTATTTGTTAACTCATAAACAGTGGTTCATGTGGAGGGACCTAGGGGAAGGTCCCTCCACTAATAAAAAACCAAAGAAGGGTAACCCTGTCTTGTGCCTGATCATAGAGGAAGGTTTTTAGTTTTTCACCATTGGGTATAATGTTTGCTGTGGTCTTGTGGTAAATAACTTTAACTATGTTGAGGAAGATGCTTGAGCTCCCATTCATTTCATTTCATTCATTGAAAGTCTTTATTGTGAATGGGTGCTGGATCTTGTCAAATTCTTTCTCTGCATCTATTGACATGATTATAGGATTTTTCTTTTCCCTTGTATTGATAGGGTGCATTGTGTTGATTGACTTATGTATGTTAAACCATTCTTGCAGCCACAGCACAACTGGGCCCCAGTAGCTCATCAATGAGCTAAAATGAGTTGGCCACTCTCACCACTACTACTTAATATAGTTTTGAAAGCCCTTGCCATAGCAATTAGGCAAGAAAGATATACTAAGGGCACCCTAATAGTAAAAGAAAAATTTAAACTCTCAGTTTGTGGATGACATAATACATACTTAGAACACCCTAAATACTGCAAAAAAAAAGATCCTAGAAACAATAGAATTGTATAGTAAAATGGCAGGCTACAAAATCAATATTCATATGTTCTTAGTTTTTCTATATGCAAATAATTAAATAGAAGAGAGATAATTTAAAAAAGACCATTTACAATTGTGTCCCAGAAAATCAAACATCGAGGAATCATCTTAACAAAACAGGTGAGAGATTTATACAAAGAAAATTTAAAAAACCACTAAAATAAATAAGAAAACAGTAGAAAATGGTAATATATCCCTTGTTCATGGATTGGAAGGGTGGCATATTTATTTAAGCAGTTAAAATATTTAACATAGTTGAGAATTTTCCTAGATTTTTGTCCCTATCCATTGATATGGCAGAATTCCCTCAGTTTTCATTGCTCCTGCTGCTATAGCATCTATGGACTGACTCCAACTTCTTGTGTTTAGGGGAAGCTCTTCCCAGTTGTAGATTTGGTTCCGTCCTGGAGTTGGGGATTAGGTTGAGAGTCCTTGAAATCTACCAGTGCGGTCTGTGGAATGAAGCTCTAGCTACTCACATCCAGGGACATCTCCCACCCACAATTTATCTTTCTTTATAACACATTGTGGATTCAATAATAAATGAGTTGAGTGGCTAAAAGGACTTTTTCTGTCCTCTTTCTACTATATTGACTGCTGACACTGGGCCAGGAAGCTGTGGTGCAAAAGTCTCTGTAGTGGAATAAAGGGAGGGGTGCGGGCGGAATATACTGGGAGGGTGTGAGTTTGGTGGGTATATTGTCTCTGTCCTGGATGCCTGCCTGCATTGGGGACCCTATTCTAAGGGTTGATTTTGCAGATAGTCGGAAGACCCACATCCTACTTATCCAGGGACCCTCAGTCTGCTATCATTACCCAAAAGTCCAGCTGAAAGGTGATTCTAAGCACTCTGATTATAAAGACAGACAAACGAATCATATACCACCACACTGGTGAATCCACATTCCTAAGAGCCTTTCTCATCCTTTCTCTCTTCCTGAGACAAATTCTCTGAGAAGAGCAGGGAGAGTACTGACTTCTATGCACTGAATATTGTGTCTGTGTAGTATGTACTAAGTATTGGCCATTGTTTACTGAGTACTGAATTCTGTGCATTTGGGGCTAGTAATGGGTATTGAGTACATGTCCTAGATATTGTGTACTCTCTTGGATACTATGTTTTGTGCTGTACTGTATATTGAGAATTGTGTACTGCACACAGAATAGCAACTTCTGTGTGTCCCTTGCTCAATCACAATGACAACATGAATGTGTCTTTGACACTGTAAGAAACTGGTTGAAGAATGCTACTTACTTCCTGACTATCTTTTTTTTAACTCCCTCACATTTAATGAGAAAAATAAAGTCTTCTTTAAGGTCTATGCATCTTCATCATAATAGTTAGTAGATTAGATTCTAGAGAAAAAGAGAGAAGGAACTTCACAGTATAAAACCACAGTAGAATGAGGGATATAGCAGAACAATGCCTTCAGACCTTGGCACTGCCTGACTCCCTCTGCACTGAAATACTAGGCCCCAGCAGCTCTGTGTTGCAAGATGGAGCACTGAACTATGTGGCAGGTTGACTGAGTATTCTGGAAATGACCAGAATCACCTCCGCATCCCCTAGCCCTTGAACCAATGTGCAATTCTGTTTACATTTGCACATCGTTTCCTGAGAGTTCATATTGCTGCTGTAATAGCACTGTAGCACTGTCCTTCTGTTGTTCATTGATTTGCTTGAGCGGGCACCAGTGATGTATCCATTGTGAGACTTGTTGTTACTGTTTTTGGCATATCGAATACGTCAAGGGCAGCTTGCCAGGCTCTGCTGTGCGGGCATGATACTCTCAGTAGCTTGCCGGGCTCTCCGAGAGGGGTAGAGGAATTGAACCCGGGTCCCCAGGTCAGCCCAAGGCAAATGTGCTATCCGCTGTGCTATTGCTCCAGCCCTGTTGTAATATTAACTAAAAATCACAACAGTTGTTCACTGTAAATAGAAATTCATTAAATATGATTATTTGCTCAACATTTTAAAATTTAAATAAAAAGAGAAGGCAGAGACATGATATGCAACCTTTGTCTTATATTGCATTTCTCGTTCCCTTTCTACTTAACTTGCATAACACAACCCTCACTAACAATTCCTTTTAAATTTCTCACTTGCTACATACAACAGGAGTTTGGGAAAAAATTGCAAGATAGATGTACAAACAATTCTCTCTTCACCAAGTTCATGAATGTGAACAGTCTGAAATTTCTTTCTAACTTGCTCCACAGTCTTAATACATGTGGGGATACAGGAACCATAACATTTCAGAGGCTGTTGTTACTTTTATGAACTTAGAAATTTTATTGTACTCAATGTCCTACACATGCTCATGGAAATCATTGACCTGACTTAATGGAAATCAGACATCCTACCTCATCAAATAGTATAGTTGCTTCTAACTTCCATTTTATTTCATAATGTAGAGACTTCTCAGAAGTTGTTAAATTTTTGGTCTTATTTTGGGGATGCACTTCATAGTGCTCAGGGCTAACTCCTGGCTCAATACTCAGGGATCACACTTGGCAGAATGAGGTGTTGGGGATCAAATCTGAGTCAACCATGTGCAAGGCAGGCACCTTACTGTACTATCTTCCTGGCCCCCAGATTGTCATATTTTTAACTAGTTCGTGGTACCCCCCAATTTTGCCTTAAACAGTACTTTGAAACTGGGGATTTCAGGAATGAGATTCATTTGACTGTGGAGGGAGATGTACCCCACAGGTATGACCAAACATCACCTTTGCAAAAGTCAGTATTTAGTATTATTTAAAATGCAAAGTAAAATTTGAGCCATACCAGCAGTGCTCAGGAGTTACTTCTGACTCTGTGCTCAGGGATCACTTCTGGCAGTCTCTGGGGACCATGAGAGATGCTGGAATTGAAACTAGGTCAGCCTTGTGCCAGGCAAGTGCCCTGTCCACTCTACCACCTGTCTGGCCCCAGCAACTTCCACAGGCATAGAGGATAGTTCTGAGAACACTGGCCTTGTTGTTGGACAAACAATCTCCAGCACAACACTATTATGTTACCTGAACTACAATAATCAAAATGAAATAAGTTAAAAAATAAATGTTTAAACGATAAGGATAAAAAAATTAAAAACATGCAAAGTAACACTAAGGCAATGTGCAAAGTTCACAGGGAACTTTAAATTAAACCTTAGGTTGACAAACAACACTTCCCTTTGTAATGATGTACTTGAAGCTGAGCCCTAATCCTAGGAGGGAGCACAGGGTCACTAGCCTTTACAGTGGAAAAGCCAAGAAGTTCCCCAGAACCTAAGAAGCCTCCTCTAGGCAAGGGCAAAGTTTGGCTCTGGATCCCAGAGGCTGCCTGTTCTCACTCTAAGTTCTATGACAGGATCTTCTCTGGTTATATCTCTCTCTCAAGGAGACTCCAAACTCTCCCGACATCCCCATTATTTCAGCAAAAGCAGCAGATTTCCAGACTGGGAATCTCCTTAATCAGCAGAGATTCTGTGGCTCTACTTGGGTAATTTTTAAAAAAAAAATTGAATCACCATGAGCTACAGTTACAAAGTTTTCATGTTTGAGTTCAGTCATACAATAATCAAACACCCATCCCTCCACCAGTGTGCATTTTCCACCACCAATGTCCCTAGTATCCCTTCCCCCATACCCCCTTCCTAACCCTCCCCCAACTCTATGGCAGACAATTTTCCTCTCTCT
>JAOXYA010105381.1:0-10766 GCA_028565675.1 Sorex palustris | reverse complement strand
TATACATATATATATGCACACAAGGCTCAACCTTCAATAACATGTTGGAAATTTCTTATAGAAGGATTTGATAGGCCCTGGGTGAAATACAACAATCTTCACATACTTTCCTCTAAGGAAAAATTTTTGGATCACTTTCAGTGGTTTATTCATAACAAACAGTACAGAATGAATTACTTCAGTTCTGCTTTGGAGCAGGGGTTGGGACTCGGGATGGAAACATTCCAAATATTGCGGTGGAATGTGTTATGATGGTGGTATTGGTGTACGAACATTACATATAATCAAATATTGTGCACTACTTTATAAGAATAAAAAACAAAAATTAGAGATGCTAGTTAATCTATTTAATCTATTCTAAATTTCATATTTATATGTGGACTTCATTTGTTTCATCTTGAAATCATTAAGCATACTATTTTAAGGGACTCAAAGGTGCTGAAAAATGAACTTTGATTAGAACTAAGATTATCAAGGAGAAGGAGAGGGAAAGGAGAAAGAGGCAGATGAGAAGTGACCCATGGGCAGAGATGGAAGGTGTTGTAATGGTGGAGGTGCATTAACTTTGTTCACCAAAAGCATATCATTAACGCTACTATAACCACATTATTGCAACTATAAATAAACAAAATGATTATGATAGTTCAAGAAGAAAAGGGTAAGAAAGTGATATAGTATTGAATATCTTAACATAACAAATTCTTTACATCCCATTACTTCCAAAACTCGGTAGAATGCATATAATTTTTCCAAAGGGTGAATAAAGACTCACAAGATTTAGTAACTTGCTAAGAAATAAAACCCATATTAGAATGGTTAAGAATTAAGAAATAAACCCCATAACATGGGTCTAGTAAGTTGATACGCTCAGCCCAATCAAATGCCCCTTCATGTCACCCTTAAGTGTCTTCCTTTCTATCTGCTCTGTTAGCTGTTCAAAGAGACTAAACCTGTGTCTATGTGTGTGACACCCTCAGTCTTATAAGACTGTCCAGACAGTTTGCTCAATTCTAGAACAGAGTCAATTCCCACTTCTAATATTGTCATTTGGGGCTCTAAAGGACTTGACAAGTGATAATCCATGAAATACTGAATTCAGTACCAGATCATCAGATCTTATGCAGAAACTGGTTTTTCTTCTTGCCATCTCTCAGGATACCAGGGAAGCTTAGCAAAATGTCATCCAAACTTGCCTACCACCCCTAACCATCCCTAACCACAAACCCTGAGCTTTCACAGGGTCAGACAGGGGTACTGCAGCACATAGCATCCCAATCTGCTTCGTAGGCCTAGAGGGAAGAATATGAACAAAAACCCTCCCTAATTTTCTACATGCATTCATGGTACATAGAGAAATGTGCAAACAGTGTGGAGACCTCATGACAATGTATTACAGAAATCCTGAGGAGCACTGAGGCTACATTTGCTCTAAGCTCATGGAGGATAGTCTTGTAGAATAGGTGGAGGGAGGAGGGAAGGCCAGAGACATGGTAGGAGCCATACCAAAGAAGACCTGGGTCCCAGTGACAGCAATGACCTTGACTCACTGTAGCTGAGACACATGGCATCTCTGCTCAGTTTTGGGAAAGCAGAAAACTGGCTAAATGAGCTAAAAATGCCTCCCCACAGGGACATTCCTGCCTCCTCCAGCCTGTGGTTCTCAGGGGAGATGGGCAAACAAGATATAGTGCTATTTATTTCTTCCAACCCCAGCCACATGCTCTCCATTATTAGCATGTGGCCAGGGATCAGACATATCCGTGTCCACACTCAGGGTCATGTCCCCAGAGCAGCAGTGACAAATGCAGGCAGTAAGGACCAGGGATCAGAAAAGGCAGAGGGGACTGTGCAGTCCTTCACCCGATCAGACCTCTACACATTCTGTGGGAATGGAGCAAGCCTTCGAGGTACTAGGTCACTGAGCATAACTATATCTAACCAGTTCACCTCCTAATTGGCTCCAGGATCTCTCCCTGAAGGGTTGCTAGAGGTGGGTCACTGAAATGGCCACTAAGTGCATTTTTGTGTGGCTCGGGTGAGGTTGCTTGGAAATCACAGCCAGATGTGAGCAACAGCAGGCATGGTCTTTGTGATTTCCCCTCCACCAGTGTGTAAAGGCAGAGTTGCAACTGGAGTTGGGCTTAGTGTCCAAGGGCAGGGTGTTCGCCTCAAGAACACACTGCGAAGATAAAGCCACTGGCCCATGAGCTCTTCTCTTCTGGGCAGACTGCACATCTTGTGACTGACTACAGTCATTTCAGAAGCTCGGTGCAAAGTCCACAGATAGGAGTGAAACCTGAATGTCCCATCCTCTGTAGCCTGAGTTTTGCTGCAACCTCATCTTCCACCAAAATAGTGTGGCTGTTGCGGCTGCAAGCTTCATCTTCAGTTCCAAGTGACTGTCATTCACACACACACACACACACACACACACACACACACACACACACACAGTAAGTCAATAATTTCCAGCAAAGACCATTTCCCTCTACCCTTTTTGTGGAAAAGTTCCTGTCTCTTCTGGTTTCTCCTGCCAACCAGTTCAACTGGCTTTATTAGCCCAGTCTGTCTTCATGATCAGGACTTGGAGAAGCTCAGAACCATCATGCTCCAGATCTCCTCATTTCCTCCTTAACCTTATTCTAATCCATTTTCTCTAAATCAGCAGTACCAGAAGTCACCTTTTCAGCCCTCCCTGTAGCAGGTCAGAACCTGGGAGAACAATCCTCACCCCAGGAACGGCCTTGTCTTTGTAGGATCAGGAGAACAAGAATCTCAACCTCACTTCCTTTTACTCTAGACTGCTTCTCTGCGACTCAATCTCTTTCTTAGAATTTTATGCACATGTGTGCACATAGCCACCTGGAGTACACTGAGTTCCAAACTAGGACACATTTTCGCCTACTTCTCACACTTTTCTCCCATCTGTCCCCACTGGAAATGTTACTCTCCCCAGGTGTGCCAGGGTATTAATTAGAAGGTGGAGTGAAAAACTGAAACCATGGAGATGGCACTGTGAGCTTGCCAAATTAAACATTAGGAAACTGTGTGTGTGTGTGTGTGTGTGTGTGTGTGTGTGTTTCAATTTCTCTGGGCTCTCGCTGATGTCTCTTTGAGATGGGGATGTATAAAAAAGTGGGAAGTAAGTATACATTCATTAGACTAACCTCTTCATTCAAACCATCTGAATGCACAGACACAAAATCTGTTCAAATTCACATAGCTAACAAATAGCATAAATAACAGTGTGCATGTGAGTGTGTGTGTGTGTGTTGGGGGCTGCAGGCACACATGTGTATAAGTTCTTGTCTAATTGTGATTAGGGTTCTGTGTACATGTGTGGTCAAACCCAAGGAAGCCAGAATCTGTATAATTAAAAGAACAAAGACAGACACATTTTACAGCGAAACTCCTGTAACAGTTTGGATAACTGTTTGCCTTCAGCCTTCCAGGAAATATGAGGCTGTAGGACAGCCATTGCATGCTATTGACCACACTCCCTGGAAAGTCCCTACAACTGGTAAAACCCTCTCACAACTGTGAAACAATTTTGACCAGGACAAGGTTGGCGCCTTGTGCTACACAGAAACACAGCATTTCTCTATACATTCAATTATATAGGTGCATATTTACAGAGAGATATATATTTACTTATAGTTAGGCTGCCTAAATGGCAAGTACCAATTTAGTTTTGTCCACTATATTTTGTCCTTTTATCTTCTCAAAAGTACTATGTAAAATAAACATTCAACAACCATGGGCTGAAAAACTAGGCGTGACAAGATTCTAGTAATAAGATGGTCACACTTGTGTTGGTGCATTATGCATTTTAGTTAGGATGCCACCAGGACAGAGTGCTGTGCTAGCAGGAAGTCCCACAAGCAGGCTGGGACATGGGAGCATACTATTTCCTACCTGACCATGGAGCCCTCTCTAGTTCTACTGGGCTACAAATCATTGCAAGGCCCAACATTCATGAGAATTCCCTAAGAATATCTGAGTAACTCCCATATATGCCAGGCAAAGAGCACTCATAATGCAAGGGGGTATTAGTAAAGCAAAGGACATTAGCAATGCAAAGGGTGGGGGGATAGCTGATGTAGGCCAAGACACAAAAGAAAAGGAAAAGAGAAATTCCCACCTCTAAGAGGAATACCACCCACCCCACTCAACATCCAAGGAGGAAAGAGAGGTCCCTTTAAAAGATGCCACCCAAGGTTCTCTTTGGAAGATAGCAGCTGTGATTTAGATTCCCTGCCATCATATCAAAACAGACTATCTGAGGTCAACAAATTTTACTCTTCCATAAGTGGTCAGACAATAAGTACCTCAGACTCTGTAGGCTGTGAGTTCTCTGTTGCAATTGCTCAATTTGTGGTTACAGTCCAAATACAGCCAGAGACTATGTAAAAACAAGTTGACATAGCAGCATTTGTTGAAACACAATTTGTAAAAATGATGACTTATTACAGCTTTGACCTGAAGTGTGTCATCTCCTGTCCAAGGAAAGCCTTGCCTTCCAAAATGAGCCACTTCCTTTACAAAATTCAGCATCAAGGAAATTTCTGAATTTTTTCAATTCCATTCCTATGACAGAGAGCTCATGTCAGTTATATTATGTTTCAGAACCTTGAATTCTAACCTCTTTGTTTTTATCTCTATCTCAGACGAGAGGATTAGCAATGTTGCATCCTAGGGATGATGTGCACTAACTATGAAGGGCATCAACTGACTTTGGTATTCAGTGTGACTGATCAATACCTATTCTGTGATGACCTGCTATGATGGACACTAATTACATGCACTAATTGTGTTGGGTACTGATTTGGCTCACCATTACATAGCATGTTACAAAGGAAATATTTTTGTGCATCTTCTAGCTGGTCTAGAAAGTAGTGATGTTGTTTTCTTCATTTTACAAGAAATAAAAGCTTTAAGAAATAAAATTGTCAAAATTATCCAAAACCAGAGTTTGGCTTTTTAGACCTGGTCATGATGTTACAAAGTCACAATTATGAGGAAGACCAGGCATGCTTTGAACCCAGACTTCCCTGAGGACTCTGCCTACAACCCTCTATTACACCCTAATGCATTCACTCTCCCAAGGGGTTTAATGTCCCTTCCATAGGGGCAAAACCCTGCCATTTGAGGGGGTGAAAGAGCTTAGGGAGTATAATCACCAAATCCCTCTCCAAAGTTCCATTTGTCCCAAGAGCAATAACAGATAAATACAGAGAAGTATTTCAGAAGAAGCAACCTGTTAGGGGGGAAATTATATAAGTTCAATTAAAGGTTAGGAATCACTGCCATAAGTGAATAGTATTACATTCAATCACCCTTCCAAAAAGCAGTGTATCTACACAAAAGCATGTACAGAGAGAGGATAGACAATAGAGATACAACTGGTGCCTAAATAGTACACCTATGCATACATAGATGATCATGGATAATTTATTTATAAATATCACAACGAGAGGATGCAGTTGTGAGAAGTGTGTTCATGGCTATCACTGTACCCAGCATTTTCACATCTCAGTCCATTCAATTCTCTTCAGACTCTCCATGGTAGAACAGTTGCCATCTCTTTCCTGTGTATCCAGAAAGAAAGATGCAAGACAACTGGTCCAAGGTTTCACTGTGCTTGAGAAAGGAAAAGGGCAACATGGTGCTAGATCCAGTGCTGTGTCCTAAGCAACACACCTGACCCACAGTCCCGCTCTTCAGTGATAGAATCACAGTGGGAATGTGGAAGTGACCAATGCAGCTTTCTTCTGGTAATTCACCCAAAGGAACAAATCCACAGGCATGTTCAGAGCTCATTGGTATAGGGGTGTCCCTTATTGTGCTCTTACAAGAAGTAAGAAATCAGAAGCCAAGAGCAGGATGGACAGTGAGAGGAAAATGGAAGGAATGAAATCACATGCAACTTGCAGTGGAGGTAGGGGGGACAGTCCTGCTCTAAAGAAGGAGATGGAGCCACATTCATGACTCAATAGAAACCAAAGGCAGACCCCCCTTTGGGGTTTGATGTGAAGAGCATAGAGTTTCAGGTAGAGACAGGGGTCAGGCAGGGATATGCATCACCAGACTTGGTCTGGACAGCAGAGTTAGAAGACTATGTTTTTCTGCCTTGGTGTATACAAATTAGAAAATAAATTTAGCAAGAATTTGTTTTTCATCACTACAATTAAAAAAATCGGCATCTAATAAGAATTAAGTAACCTAACTACTACAGTGGGTGACCACCATCATAACAAGTTTTCCCCAGAGGAACTTCCAGTGACCTTTCGAAAAAAGGCGGGGACCTGGTCTGAATTGCTGCTTGAGGCTGATGTGGTCTGCACAGCCAAACCACAGACATCCACTGGGAGGCTCCAAAGCCACAGATGCTGCTGCCACTGGCTCCTCCCTGGCCTTGGATCCACCCAGAGGACGAGATGGTTGGGTTGCCTTTTAGCCATATACATGTTCCCAGAGTTTAAGTGTGTGTGTGTGTGTGTTTAGGGAGTTATTACATGCATTTACTGTGCACATATGGTGTGTGCGGGGCTGTGCATAAGAGGTGTGTGGTGAGAAGTATATTTGTGTATATGTAGTATTTGTGGGGGGTTCAAGGTGGATGTGGTATGTTGAGTTGATATCTGTGTCATGGCATGGCATGCATATGTGCCTGTGTGATATCTGTGTAAACACACATATATATACTTTATATATAACATTTTATATGTACATATATATAACATTTTATTTATACACATGTATGTATATATACTGAGTTACTCAGGAAAAAGGAAAAGTTGAAGGGCTTAAAAGGAAAGAGAGTTCCAGGGGATATGATTACTATATTAATTCAGTGGAAGTATTATTTTGTTTATGTGTAAGGCACGTAAACATGTTCTGCGTAACAAATTACAGCAGTGAAAACTGCTACCATCCTGTATTTTCTGTGGTCAAATGAAATTTTATGAACATACACACATAAATGAGCTGGAGCGATAGCACAGCAGGTAGGGCATTTGCCTTGCACGTGGACTATCTGGGTTCGATTCCTCTGTACCTCTTGGAGAGCCCAGCAAGTTACCGAGAGTATCCGGCCTGCGTGGCAGAGCCTGGCAAGCTCACTGTGGTGTATTTGATATGCCAAAAACAGTAACAACAAGTCTCACAATGGAGACCTTACTGGTGCCTGCTCAAGCAAGTCGATGAACAATGAGACAACAGTGCTACAGTGCAGTATATATATTTATATTTACAAATACAATCAGTGCAGTATGTTGTATGTGTGGTTTAAGTGTGGGTATATATATGACATGTATGGCGTATTTGCAAGCCATATGTGAAGTGTGTCTATCTGGTATTTGTGTAGTGTATCTGGAATGTGTGTAAATGATGTATGTGTGAATCTATGCATGGTTGTTGTGTCAGTGATATGTATGGTATATGCTGATGTATACTAGGTTGTATGTTGTTTCTGTGCTCTATATATGTGTAGTACATGTGTGCATGTGATTGAAACATGAATATTATTTATGTTCTATATGTGATATATATATATACTGTGTATGTGTGACATGAGTGATATAGTGTATTTTAGGTGATGTTTTGTTTTGCCTATTCCATACATTTGTATTGTATGTACATTATGTGTGGAGTATGTGTGGACTGTGTGATGTGATTTTATATTTTAACATGATAATATGTGCATTATGTAGTGTGTGTATATAGCATGTGCTTTTATGAATGTGTAGAGTTGTGATGTGTGTTTTTGTATTGTATATGGAATACATGTGTATGTGGTATGTAGTGTGTTTGTGTATGTGTAGTGTGGTGTGTATGGTGTGTGTGTGTGTGTGTGTATCCTGACTTTACTGCTGTCTCTGGGTCAGGCAGTGGGATATGGGGATAAGGGTGAGAGGCAGGATTGTGGTCAGGAAGTCTGGGTCATTGGGGACAATGTCACAAGCAGGGCTTTGTCCACTGACAATTACAAGACTCAGGTTCATAGAAGCTGGATACAAAGAAATTCTGGGGCTAGTCATGCCACACATCTGCCAATAGCCAACCCAACCTTTATGTTGTCATGGGTCATCAAGGGGAGACTCTACGTCCAGGGTTTGTAGTGAATGTTGCTCAGGTGAGAGAAAATTCATCGCAGAGACATCACCACACCAGGGCAGCTGTGTGAGCTTGAAGCAGGCAAGCCAACTAGCCTAGTTTCCATGTAAAGTATGAGTTACACTTTCCTCCTAAGTGCTCCTAGCTGCTGCCTTCCACCTGTGTGACCCCACTGAACATGGGAGCTCCCTCCCTCTTCAAGCCCTTTGCTTGGCTGCTACTTCTACCCAGAAGACTGGCCCCTAAATCTTGTCAGTGATGGCTGTTTCAGGTCATTCCAAGCTGAAGTCAATTTTATCTTCTCAAAGGGGACTTCCTGTAATCTCCCCGTACTTGCTAACGTGCTTATTTTCTTCAAAGCATCTATCACTGTATGAAATCACCATCTCTTTTGTTTGATATTTAAATGATCTATCTTACTTCCTTCCTGAAAACTCACACTAAAAGGAGGATCACATATGTTCATTCACTACCAATACTTTGCGTTTGGGAGATAGTTGGGGATCTGGGGATCAAGAAACTTGTGTTGAATTAAAAAAAAAAACCTTTATAATAATATAAAGGGTCCTTGAAATATCCAATTATGAGAGGGCTTCTATAAAGGCCTGGTATAAAGCTTACTCAAAATACATAAATTGTACTATTTACTGAGAACATTTTGTACTACAGCAGAGAAAAGTACAAAACAAAAGGTTCAAGTGAATCTAAGAATGAATTCACTTTGCAGGCAAAGTGGACTGTGACCAGCCACATTAAAAATATAGGGAAGGCCATCTCGGTCAATATCAGATCCATTCCCCAGGCTAACTTCACTTGACAACACAATCTCCACAGAGTCGAGACCACAATGGGCTAGTTTTGTGCATAGAATTCAGCACTAAGAGAAATGCAGAACCTAAGTGTGAATGCCAACATTTTTTTTCCATTGAGAACCACATTGCACAATAAAATTCATTCCTCCTTCACACACACACACAAAAGTCTGTCGTGTTGGCAAGTACGTTACGGAGTCAACAGAGTCACCGGAACAAAGACCTGTCTAAGCACGAGCCACAAACACATTAACAAAAAAGAGGAAGACAGAAAAAAGTGACAGTGTGCTCTTTGTCAAGGCACCACATAAGCAGCAGCTTTGCCCTGGTCCACACTAACCTCACAGGCCAATTTGTTATAGCTACAAACAAGGTCCAGAAAGTTCCCCCTACCATATGAAGAGGGGAGTCAGGACCACCACAGAGTGTGCCCAGAATAGAAGTAGGTGGAGGCTCTCTCAGCTGTGGCCAGAAGCATTCCACAGGCTCACTTAGAGCAACCAGATAAGCTATATAAAGGTTGTTTTGTGGCCACGACAGAGTCCTGGGTGGAGAGATCTCTTAATTACAGCCACTGAACTTGAGGTCTGGCCCTGGCCACAGCTTCCGCCCCACACACTGCAGAAAGCCAGACTGAGATTGAGTCCCCTGGGAACTTTTCAGCATAAGGACAGGCAGGAGTTGATGTGGTGACATGGAGATGTTTCTCGGCATGAGCCCAGGGCCTGGGGACAGTAAGCCACGTGTCTTAACAGACTCCATGGGAAGGTCACTGAAGGACGCCACAGGGGGTATGAAAATACATCTGTAATAACAACCACCATTTGTTATTATTCCACTCTAAGTTTACAGTGATGCTTTTTCATTTGTATGGGGGAGAGAAGAACACTTTATAATCACTATGAGCTTTTTTCCCCAGCCAGATGTTACCCTGTAGGAGCCAGGACTGTGCTTAGCCCTGGCAGGGTTCAATAATTTAATAATACAATATACCTCATATATTCAATAATATAATATACCTCATATATGGGCTGGAGCGATAGCACAGCAGTAGGGCATTTGCTTTGCACATGGCCTACCCAGGTTCGATTCCTCTGCCCCTCTCGGAGAGCCTGGCAAGGTACTGAGAGTATATCTCGCCTGCACGGTAGAGCCTGGCAAGCTACCCGTGACATATTCAGTAACAGGTCTCCAATGCTTTAGTAACAAGTCTCACAATGGAGAATTTACTGGGCCCGCTCAAGCAAATCAATGAACAGGAGGACAGTGACAGTGACCTCATATATTGTTCAGTAATACAATGTACCTCATATATTGTATACGTTAGCTGAAAAGGACTCAAAAACGCTTGGGCAATGGATTTTGAACAGAATAAAGAGCATGATATTTGGTTTCCTGTGATCTTGGATAAAGACTTTAAGTTCCTTAAACTTCCATGTCATCAAGGAATGATGAGAAGAAGCAAGCCCTTTTGGAAAACAATATGGATGATTCTCAAAAAATTAGAAATTGAGCTTTCATTTGACCCAGCAATACCACTCCTAGGAATATATCCCGGAGAGGCAAAAAAAAGTATGAAATGACATCTGCACTTGTATATTCATTGCTGCACTGTTCACAGTAGCCAAAATCTGGAAAAAACCCGAATGCCTGAGAACAGATGACTGGTTAAAGAAACTTTGGTACATCTTCACAATGGAATACAATGCAGCTGTTAGAAAAGATGAAGTCATGAAATTTACATACAAGTGGTTCTACATGCAAAGTATCATGCTAAGTGAAATGAGCCAGAAAGAGAGGGACAGACATAGAAAGACTGCACTCATCTGGGGAATATAA